>NW_022261273.1:66247-79366 GCF_009602425.1 Actinia tenebrosa | reverse complement strand
CTTTTTATCATTACTATTATATATGGCAGTGTAGAGATGATGGCGTTGATAACGTTCATTAGTTGATGATGATGACCGTGAAGATAACTGATGTTGATGAATAATTATGATGATAATGACGATAATGGTGATGATAATGGTGATGATGATGACTGATGATGTTGTTGATATTAATGACGATGATGATGATGTTGATGGTGATGAAGTTGACTGATTATGGTGATGCCCGATGATGATGATAATGATGACTGATGATCTTGTTGATGAAGATGATGACGATGATGTTGATGGTGATGAAGTTGACTGATAACTATGGTGATGCCCGATGATGATGATAATGATGATGATGACTGATGATCTTGTTGATGATATTAATGACGATCATGATAATGACGATGATGTTGACTGATGATTATGGTGATGATGATAATGGTGATAATGATAATGATAATGAAGATGATGATAATGATGATGATGACTGATGATCTTGTTGATGAAGATGATGACGATGATGATGAAGATGATGTTGATGATAATGACATGATTATGGTGATGACTGATGATATTGATAATAATAATAAACTTTATTTGACACAGAAATCCTTCAGAAATGACTGATTTACAAAGATGCTGTGAATGATGATTGCTATGTAGATGAGATGATAATAATGATTGCTATGTAGATGACATATTGATGTCTATTAATGTCTGGCATATTGATGCCTGATGATTTACCTGTTGCCTCTAAGATAGACTCTTGTAAATTATTAGGGATGAGGGGTTCAGGTAGACGCTTGAAGAATGACTTGATCGCCCCAGTCACAGAGTGAACGCTAATGTTAAGAGTACTTAAGTCTACGTTATGATCTGTAGGAGAAACAGGACAAGCACCAATGAGTCAATTATTTTCGGTTAGCATTTTGAGCATTGCTGAGTACGACGTAGATTTCTCGTGTTTAATGAACTAGAATTCCACCATGAGTTAAACTAGTAGCATTTATGATACATCTAAAGAATAAGCATTTAATATTTCATGGATTTTCTTGGCAGAATCATGGAAAATGCTAATCAAAATGATTGGTTAAATTTTAGTTTGTTCTGTAGGTCATCTTAGCTAAAATATGTAAGAGTGCATGGAAACCGTACATAAAAAGAACATACTTTCTTCAAATTTCTCCATCAATAATCGAACATCGAGAGCGTTGCCATTCTTACGATAGATTCCTTCAAGTTGTATTCGTCCTGAAGAAACAACACATCAAATATTTATGGAAACCAACCATGAACAGAGCTTTCAAGGGATCTTACTTATGGAATTTCATGGATACGCTTTGATTGACGTGCACCAAAACCTACTTTGCTGCTACGGTAAATTGTGAGATTTCGCGTGTGTGATTTGCAGACGATGTAAAAATAACCTACCAATGATGATCAAATACCTTCAGATTCGATATATTCAATAGCTTTTTCGACAAACAAAGGTGTGATCTTCCCTTGCTCACAGATCGCCTCAAGACTAAGTCCGAAGTAAGAGCTTGGCATTTCTTCGCGTCTCTTGAACTTTGCGTTCTTTTTCTTCTTCTGCTTCTTCTGTTGCTTTCGTATCTTCTCTTCTCGTCTTCTCTCTTCTTTCATTTTTTCCTTCTCCAAACGGTTTAACTTCTTTTTAGACATAGAATTCTAGAAAACGAAATCGTTGCCATGGTTAAACTTGCCTTCGATACTGTTATCATAGTTACACCTAGCAACCATATCATTCTCATAGTTACACTTAACAATACCGTTGCCATAGGTAAACTTAGCAACCATACCAT
The DNA here is from genome assembly GCF_009602425.1 of Actinia tenebrosa. Next base: position 77,552 of record NW_022261273.1, on the reverse strand, counting down.
TGCCATAGTTACAGTTAGGAATCATACCCTTTTCATAGTTACACTTAACGATACCGTTGCCATAGTTACCCCCAGATTAATGCTGTTGCCATAGTCCATGGTTACCAAACACCTACGCATTATCATTATTATCTATTTATTATTTATTACTAATATTAGTCTTATAGATTATTTTTCAATAGCACGAAAATAGTGGGAAAACATTACCAACTAAAGCCACGTTGTGATTTTATACTCCTCATTGCGAGTTTCATATATTACGATTATCTTATCCGTAGAACAGTTTGTCGTTTCTCATAGTTAGTATTTACTTTATTATTTATCTGTTTTATTAATATATTTTTTATTTCTTAGGTTTTTTCATGATATTAAATATTATTATAATTATCAGCCCTTAACGAAAGAAACTCAACATCATAATTCAAGATAGTAAATACCCGGAAAAATGGAACAAGAACTGCACTAAAAAAAAAAGAATGTGACATGAAACTGAACTAATGAATGAAGAAAATGAGAATGGGAATAGGAGGAGCTACAATGGGAAAAGAAGTAAACAGAATAGGAACAATGGTAAAAGTGGGAATTGGAAGAGTAGATTCAGATGATAATATTTTGCTTACAGTTTTTCTAGACAGACTCGCTGACGGTGACATCAAATCTTCTTCAGTTTCCTGGTGCAATGAATAATAAATTAAATACTGTGCTTCAAGTGTGCATACATCAAACTCTACTAACATCTACTGAGCTTTTTTAAGTTTCAAATTACCACTATGTTTCTTGGTTACAGACTCACTAACTCAGGGTTAGCCGCGAATCATGGTCTAAATATTCACAAATACCAACGGTAAAGTAAAGAATGCWCAACTTCAACAATACAAACACTTTGAAATTCCACGGTCCTTCACTGGAACATGTGAATATTCTGCACAATATCAAGGCTAACACTGAGCAACAGAGAACTCACAAATTGAGTATTGAGTTTTTGTGATTCTATTTTGTTCTTCTGGTTGGGCGTCCTGTGTTTAAGCATGAGTGTTTTAGATAGTATGATGATTACTGTGATTGGTCCAGAACTGTGCTTTATAAGTGAACAGAGCACGGTTACTGACACCATCTTCGTACACAMAGCAAACTTTGCCATAAAGTTTAAGAAAGCAGTATTGAAAGCTAAAACATTTTTTCCTTCTATATTATGAGGCCACTACCAGTACATACAGTATTAGCTTCACACACACACACAACACAAGCACTGCATATAGAAAGAGCTAGTGAGTGTCAGTACACATGACAATAACAGTTAACTCACTCCTAGCTGTTACATCCATTAGCCATTAGGACGATAAGGAAAAAAGTGGGTGGAGTTTGCATTGAAGTGTATTGTGGGGCTTTCAAGGGATGAAAAAAAAACATCTTGGAAAAAGACCTTTTTTGAGAGCGAACATGTTGCATTGTGGTATAGCTTGGGTACAAACAGCTTTTGTTCATGATGCCTTACATGGTGTTGTTTGTACCCAATCTAGACCACAATGCATCATGTTTATCAAACTCAGAAAAGGCCTGTGCTCCCCCTAAAACAGCCCCACAACGCGCTTACTAAACCTAGTTTTATCCTCAACCAATGGCTACTAATATTACAGACATGCTTTATGATCAAACCACCAACATCATTTTATTATTTTATTTTATTAAATAGCTTTTCCAGTGAGGGCAGAGACACCACAAAATTTTACCAACTACTTTCATCAATTATTATTTTCATCTATGAACTCATTAATTAATCATTAATTAAAGTATTGGATCTATCATTAATCATTGATTATTATTGATTTCTATTACTAATCCTCAAATAGATTAAGAATATTATATTTTCCATTAGATTTATCTCAGCTTTGTTATCACAAAGGATGGTTTATTCAATCAATATTTTGTTATGACCGTTTATAGCTATAAATGATAATGATAATTATAAAATTCATTATACATAAGGAATTAAAAGAATTGACATTAGTTTAATACCATTGTTAAAAGATGAAAAGATCAGCCATTTTTTATTTGTTTTAAGCAATTTAAAAAAAGCATTTTACAATATTCCCCTTCACAGTTCCCTGCGCCATTACATCTTGAAAGGTAACTGTGCCTGTGCACTGAAGCAACAATGCAATGCCAGAGACATGTGAATAATTGTCCAACATGTTAAAAAAGGTCTCTACCAGTTGAAGGTTGCACTGTTGCTCTCGCTTTAATCCAAAGGCATGGATACCTTTGTATGTGGCGCAGGGAAATGTGAAGGGGACTATTAGTGTACCACAGGTAGCCCAGTGTGAAGGAAATAGAAAGCAAATATCATTACATACCTCTTTTGATTCATTCATGTCTTGCCGTGTTGGTACTTCCAATGAATCTCCCTAAAACGAACGAATGAATGAAGATTAGTATACTATGAACAGCGCATGCATGCTACACTTCTCAAAACCACACATTTGGGAAGCATGAATGGTGTACGCTGCTAATGTGGCCAAGGGCTTGGTGGGAGAACCTACATAGCACTCAGTTGATGTAATACAAATCTACTGCATTCTATTGTTGTATCTATTGTATTAGGTGTGATTATATTGCCGTTCTATCTATTGTATTAGGTGTGATTCTATTGCATTCTATTGTCGTTCTATCTATTGTATTAGGTGTGATTCTATTGTATTCTATTGTCGTTCTATCTATTGTATTAGGTGTGATTCTATTGCATTCTATTGTCGTTCTATCTATTGTATTAGGTGTGATTCATCATACTTTTAGCACATTTTTGAACTTATGAGTCATAGCAATGACAACTAAAAGGAACCATGAATAGATCCTTTTCGAGTTCCAAATTACCACTGTGTTTCTTGATTACAGACTCATTTGCTCAGGCTAAGCCTCGAATCAGTGTGTAATTACTCGCAAATACCAAGGGTAAAGTAAAGAATGCACAAGTTCAACAATACGAACACTTTGAAACTTGACGGACCTTGACTGGAACACGTGAATATTCTTCACAAAGTCAAAGGCAAGAAACACAGCGGTAATTTGGAACTCGAAAAGGGTCTATTAAAGACTACCTTGGATCCAGTAGAAAACCAAGTGGTTGTTGATGCATTGGATATTTTGGATGTGTTTTTCTTTTTCTTGTTCTCCAAGCTACTTGTGTCTGACGATTCTTCGTTAGAATCTCCTACGAATGGCTTTCCTTTGGATGGTCTGTTTTTCTTTGATTCTATGAAATCGCAATCATTTATGAATACAATAATTAATATTGGTGGATTAATGGCTGACCAACTGACCCACCAACGACTCGGCCAATAGACTGACTGATCTGAGTTATTAGTGCAGATTGTCTGAAATGGTGTTAAAGGAATGAATGTAGAAATGAAAAAGTGGATGGATGGGTGGAGGGAGGGAGGAACGGATGAATGGTTAGATTGAAGTAATAGGATGAGTGGGAAAAGGTGTGAAAATGGACCAAAATCAATCAAAGCCATGGGCTATAGTCCATGCTTTTTGCCCGAAAATGGCCAAAAATGAGCTATTTTGCATCCTTCATAAATAATGCATATTTTTGGAAAAGGTGTGAAAATGGACCAAAATCAATCAAAACCATGGGCTATGGTCCATGCTTTTTGCTCGAAAATGGCTAAAAATGACCTATTTTGCATCTTTCATAAATAATGCATGGCTGGATTTAGGGATAGATGGAAGAAATAAGATGGGTGGATGGATGGATGGGAAGGATGTACCCATCTATGCTTTTTCATTTGAACATGTGTCACCCCCTTGAAAATGAATTTTCTAGTCTCCACTCATGTTACATGTTACCTCAAGTGCACTTGTAAACAAAGAAACAATGCTCAAGGGAAGGACACATGGCCTGAAATGAGAAAACAGGACACCAACCTTTTGGCATTTTGCTTTTGGTCCTTTCATTGTTTTTGTCAACGATTTCAACAGACACATTCGAAGTAACAGTCTCTGTATTTTCTGTCTTCCGTGTACTATCTCTTTTACGTTCAAGTAAAGCTTTTCTCTTTTCTCTTCTCTCATAGTCTCTTAGCACAAACTTCTTCTTGCGGTCACGATCATGCTTGCGAGACATAGAATCCTCATCACCAGTCCCTCCATCTGAGTTCACGCTATCTAGCATACGCCGCTGTTCTCCTCGTTTGTTACGAGTGAAGTTGAATGATTCTACTAAAAAAATGATAAAGTATGTATGAATATCTTCATTGCTCTACCCACTTTACTGAGTTTACTAAAAAACCTTGAAGCAATTCAAAAGAGCATCAAAACCTTACATTTTTGTGACTCATTTAAAAATTTTCTAAACATTTAAAAATTTTGTCTCTAGTGCCATTGAACAGCTGGCAATGCCGTTCTATAAATAATCATTATCATTATCTTAAATACCTGTTTTCTTATTTCTATATCTCTTATCAAGAGTAGCAGACCCTAATTCCTCTGCTGAGTGAGCAGATCGTAACGTGCCGCTGTTAAAGGCCATCATATTTTCCTGTGGTTTGTCTTTGACCGTAGCGTAGACCGGAGCGTGGAGTTCAAAGCAGTCATCCTTGACTCGTGCATACCCAGGCTCTTCATCATCCTGCAAGCCAAACCATTCAAAAATGTTAAAATGATTCATTTAGTTTGTTAGAGTGAGTCATTTAACCCATGAAATAGATGTTAGACTAATACACGTTAGTAGTCACTAATTCCCTTGTTTTCTCTTGTGTCTATTTGACTATTACATCTTAGCTATTAAATTTTGTTTCACGGGTTTCATGTCTTCACTCTAGTTGAGAATGCTTTGTGTTATAGTTAGTATTCAATACAATTCAATTTATTCACACACTTTAAATAAATGAATATGACAAATTGTTTATATTTACAAGTTATTCTAGATTTTATAGAAAGATATATAAATAAATATTAAATATAAACAGTTACTRCAGTGAGTGTGCAGTGATGGTTTAAGTAGTATAAACTTTTGAGTAAACCATCATTGTAAAACTCATTAATAATTCATGAGAAAAACAACAAAAATGTAAATCTGATACAAAATTGTGTTCATTTGCATAAAATTTAAGTTGGATTTTCTTGGCCAGATTCACTTTAATTTTAAAATTTTTAGTGAAACACAAAGGAACTAACCTAGACGTTTGATAAGCAATCTACAGTATTCATGTCCTTGTTGTATCCAATATACAAACTCTCGGCTACCCCTTGAGTTCGTATATCTGATACAACATAGCCACTCATACTGTATATATTACCTACATCACTATGGTTTGTTTGTCTGTTGTATGTCATGCTTAGTTTTATAGATGTCTTTATCTGATTTCACTATTGTTATTTTTCTTGTTTTCCTTTTGGTTCTTGTAGTTTTATATTTTCCTCATTCGGGTTTTTGTTTTTGTCGTTTGTTTCTTGTTTTCGTTTGTTTTTAGGATTAGCGTTATCTGGTTACATGGCCTTGCAATTTCACATTTTCAGCTCACAAATATTTCAATTCTCTAAAAAAGTTTGGATTCTTTAGGTTGCACAAATATGGGTGCGTGTTTAAGTTTAAAATGTTTTTTGAATTTCTAGGAATTTACATAACCTTTAGATCAGCCCAGAGGTTGTTTCAGGGTTGGATCTGTGAGTTAGCCATGCCTTGACTTAGATCAGTCCAGAAGTTGTTCCAGGGTTTGATCTGTGAGTTAGTCATGCCCTGACTTAGATCAGCCCAGAGGTTGTTTCAGGGTTCGATGTGTGAGTTAGCCATGCCCTGACTTAGATCAGCCCAGAGGTTGTTTCAGTGTTTGATCTGTGAGTTAGTCATGTCCTGACTTAGATCAGCCCAGGGGGCTGTTTTAGGGTTTGATAAAAAGGTAAAAAAAAGTTACCTAGAACGCACATTAATATTTTATCTGCTAAGTACTACATTTTGATTAGTTTATCATCATTTAGTATATTAGTTTTCCTATGTTAATCTACAGAATCCTGCTTTGTTACTGTGAGAGAGCCAGCATTGTTATGTTTTTCAGTAGTTACCTCTTGTTGTGCGAGTGGTGCTTTTTTCACCTTACTGTACAAGTCAGGTACTGAGTTACGATGGTCAGTCGGCTTGGTTCGTTTTACCCAAACGTCTTGCTTAGTGTTGTCGTGTTTGGTTTTCTCATCAAACATTTGTATCTTGGTTCTTACGTTGTATTGGTAAGGATCTTTCGGGCTAGCAGGAGGATTTGCATGTGGGATCTCCTCATAAACTCGGCTACTACCAGTTGACTTGCGATTTTCTGCGCGGTTAACGTTGTTAATGGCTTCTGAGTTGATGGTTGAATAACCGTTGAGTATACTACGTAACGTATCGACACCTGAATCATCAGGAGGGTAGTCTTCATCGTAATTGTACATACGGTCAGGTAAAGCAGGGGGAATTTCGTCATATCCTGCTCCAGTATTTGATACGAGGTTTGGATTCGCGTACAGAGAATTTTCGATCAAGTTGGTCTCGCTTTCATTGAAAGCACTTGCATCCTTAGACTTCCTAAAAGATTTCTTTCTAGTTTTATCAGGTACAGCATAGATATCGTCCCCACGGGGCCGTCTCTCAGGATTCAAAGGCGTCTCAGGTTTTTCCTCGTTTGTCATATGATTTGTTAGTGCAGTATTGGGCGTCGACGTCATTGGGACCAAATGCTCCCCTGAACTAGACTTCGCAGCAATTAATGCCTTTTGTTCGGGGCTGAATTCAGCATATGGCGATGTGTCATCAAGATTACTAGCTGATAATCGATGATGTGCTCTAGGTGAAGCTGGGAGGTGCTCACTAGCTGTACGCCTTCGGGCATTCGGTGGAGCAGGAAGAGGGTCATGTACACTGCGCTTCTTTAACTGCAGCCGGTGTTCTTGACGGGCTCGCTGTTCCTTCATGAATTCAGCATAGGCCATCTCACTATCATCCTTCTTTTCCCAGACACGATTAAAAAATGCAGCAAACAGCCCCCCTGGAAAGAAAGTGCACCACAACTTGTTAACAAGATCATCTTTCTAGATACTGATGCTCTGAGTTAAAATAACTGTTATGAATGTCACGTTCTGATTGGTTTGGAGCGCGTGCTTTATGAGAACACATTGCACGCGCGCGCACTTTCTGTTACGTCATTCCTATCTATTATTGCAATTTGTATTAATTTATAAAAGAAATAAAAAACTTGCTTGTTGTGCTGTGTGCAGTCATAAAGCACTTGGGGGTTGGCAGAACACTCAAGAAGTGTCGAGAAGCACTCCACTATGCTTCTCCTAACACTTCTCTCGTGTTCTGCCAACCCCCGCGTGCTTTATCACAGCACACAGCACGCGGGCGCGTTTTCTATTTCTTCAGTATTGCAGAAATAAAACAGCTTTTTCCATGCTCTCTTCACTAATACTACACACATTAGTAAGTGAACAAACATGAGAGAAGTGTGAAGTCAGCGTTAGCCTTTTTATATAGAGCGTTTTCACGTGACGCCACAGCGGCCATTATGGAGTACCAAAACAATACATTTTCTATCCTACGGGAATTGAACTCTATTTTTATGCAAAATACTGTGCAGAAAGTTTCTATTGTTTATGGCTGCCTTCTCACGTGAGTGAAAACGCTGATTGAGTGCTGTTTGGGGCTTCCTGAGTGCTGTACTACAGACAGAGCAAAGAAATAGCTGTTTTATTTGTTTTATTACATAGAAATTAAAATTTGGTTGTAGTTTACAATTCTGTTTTCTTACAATGCGAAGCAGACTGTGTATGCTGATGTCTCAGGATCTCACATGTTCACTAAGAAAAAAATAAGTGTTTCCTGTTGCGCAACAGACCCTAATTTTCTTGCCAATTTTTGCTGACCCTAATATTTTTTCATTCCCAAATGCACCACAGGGTTCCAAGTAAGCTAATTTCTACTGCATATTTTTCTCATGCAACAGGAAACACACTTATTTTTTTGTTTGGCCTGTTGGGAGGACATAACAATAGGTTTCCTATTCTCAGGAGATTGAAATTCTTTGTTTTGTCCTCCAAATTAAGCTGCTTTGACGCACATGCAAAGGGTCTATATACCACGGTTCTCAACCAATCAGAGCACTCATAGTGAGTTGACTATATAATAAAAACAGATATTATGATTGTTGTACCTTGATGCTGGACTCTAGTTGAAGTAGTTTGAAATTTGGCATATAATTTGCTTGCTAGGTTGATCCCCTCGGCTAAAAGGGACACAGGGACATCATTGCTGTGGAACACCACACTAGCACCTGATGCTCTCCCTGTCACAGCCAACACCTGGATAGGGACGTGAGGAATGGACGACGAGAAAGCACTAAAAAGAATTCACAAAAATCAGTATTCAACCTCAATAATCATTTTATAATAATCATTTCAAATAGAGCTTAAATCATTGAGAACATTTTTGCTTGATTTTTAATGAAGTGGCCTCATGGGTTACCTTAGAGTAGCCAAAGATGCTTTTCTTTTTGCTGAATAGACAAGAATATATCCATGGAACATCTGATCATTGAGCGTGTAAGCACCTTAAAGAAAAACACAAAYGAAATCAACATCCATTCACAGGGTCGTTTAGATGAATTGCCTCTATCGCAAAGATCAAGGATAATGTAACATTAAATTATGCACTCGCTTCTCACCTCTTTACAAACAAGAAAAATTGCTCTGCAACTCATCTCTTAGCAACTTTAGGTGACAGGTTATATGAATCTGTTACCAAAATGTTTAATAGCCTGCATGCCGCCAATCATAGTGTATCTTACATAATGATGCAAGCAACAGTGGTGGATAACAAGGAATGATGCACTAATTTGCAGACTGTCTTAACCAAAGTTATAGTCTGGCTACACGCAGAATAATACAAGACAATAGACAGTTTTATCAAGGTTGTGTGTGCATCCAAATTTAAGGAATTGGACGGACCACGATACCAAAACACGAATATTATCATGCATTGCTATGATTTTTTTTCGATAAGAATTCATAAAATTGATTATTCTCCTCTTTAAATATAAAACTGGCTTCTCAATTTTACTGAATTTGCGTTTTTCAGTTTTGTGGCCCGTCAGTTGGATGCCTGTGCAGCCTTGAAAAAACGATCTATTCGTGACTTCTGCTCACACAAGTCGTTTCATCAAGATTACTACTACTTGTAGCAAAAATTTATTTCCACTTACGATGATACGAAGTGAGTTTGATTTGGACCCTTCTTTTGACGAAGCCGACATATGTTTCTAGTATGATGGTATCTGGCTGAGTTGGACTACGCCAGCAGGCTTGGTGGTGTAGTAATGGACCAAAGATAAGCTCCACTGGGTATGAATCGCCGCACATTGCGCACAACATGATTCTTGAGGGATAATTAATAAATAGTGATGTTAATAATTATCATTAATTTATTATTATTAATTACTATTATTATTATCTTCTGTTTGGGAAAACACTGGCGGTGTAGCCATAAGAGCGCTCCCCTCTCACCAATCTCACCCAGTTTGAAATTTCCAGACTCACTGTCATCTATGAAATTGTTGGTTCCCTTTGAAAATTTTTCTCCAGGTTCTCCATATTTCCCCCTTCTCAAAAACCAAATACTAAATATCAATTAGAGTTTAGTAAAACAAGAAACACTTTGATGGTTATTCTATTCTAATAAAGAATAATAATATTAGTCTTAATTAGTCTCATAAAAAACATACAAGACATATAAATAGTCTTAAACCCGTGAAATAGAGAGTAGACTAATACACTTTAGTAGACCCTAATTCCATTGTTTTCTTTTGTGTCAATCTGATTATTACACAATGACTAGCCTTATTAATTAATAGTTAAATAGTCATAATAATAAATAACAATAAAATAATTTACAAAATAATCCTATAAAAATATATACATGTTTTGTAGACCAATGATGAGCACGGTTACGCTACCTTAGATCAGATTCAGAGTCTCTGATGTCATCAGTTGAGTTCAGTGTTCTTGCTTGTTGCTTGATATCCTCTACCAGAATACGCATGGCATCCACTACCTGGGTCTCATGGATCATCTTATCGCGGGAAAACCTTGCCAGGGGGATATCAATGAAGGATGCCCCAAACCTGAAGATAACACAATATTATAAAATATTTAGAAATTTACGAGAGAGAAAAAGTGCCGAGTCAATTCCAGTCATTCTTGAGCAGTTGCTTAAACTTGAATGCAAATAATCAATGTAGTTCTGATCTTTTGCCTTATGAAAAGGTAACAGACTTGTATTTATTCAGAAAAACAAAGTGCATTCTGGTCTAGCTTGGGTATAAACAACACCATTTGCATGTTACATGACTGTGCAAATTTCAATGCTCTCCAATAGAAGATCTTTTAGCACTTTTCTTGTTAAGCATTACCAACATAACCACCATATTTTTATTCCTTTTGTCTCATTAAATTTTCAAAACAAATATTATTTCAAGGTATGGACTCATTGTCTAGTAGCCCAGCTTGGAGGTACAGGATTGTAATTAACTATACCTTTTTGCCAAATCCTGTCCCTTTTGCCTCAAGCTCGGCAAAACATCTTCATTATCAGGGCTCTTGGCAAGGAAGATGGTGATGGATGCTGACAGATTAAGCATGTTGGTTTCGTCTACACTGTTGTATCCTGGCTTGCAGTACATGCTTTCCAATACGTCTTGAACATATTCCAGAGAATACAGGGTGGAATAGACACAAAAATAACCTGTTGAATAAAGAGACAAAAACTCAGGAAAAGTGAGGCCAGTGATATAACATCTTTACTATACAGGCATCTTACTAGTTGCAAATTGGTTCAAATCTACAGTGCGCTCACTCCAAGAACATAGTGTGCTTCTGACACCTTTTGACCTTCTTTGCACACGGTACAAAGTTAATGTCAAGTTTATTTCAGCAGCAAGCTATGTTAAGGGTGTAACACTATGTATATGCTGAGTGTCGCACATGTATATTATAGGGTATATTAAAAGTATGGGCCATGTTGGGTGTGACACATGACCTTATATGTTTTTATTCACTTTTGCATGTCATATCTTTCACTTGTTTGCTGCCTTGCTTGTTACAGATATAATATCTGATATGATATGGTAAATCATAAATAATCACTATACTAAGCTTCTATAGGGTATATAATAGGTATAGGCCAAGTTGGGTGTGGCACACTATGCCGTAAAGCATATATATAATCAAGTTAATCTTGCATATAGTTGCTGTGTTGGGTGTGGCACACTATGCCGTAAAG
>NW_022261273.1:19077-66047 GCF_009602425.1 Actinia tenebrosa | reverse complement strand
CATATATATAATCAAGTTAATCTTGCATATAGTTGCTGTGTTGGGTGTGGCACACTATGCCGTAAAGCATATATATAATCAAGTTAATCTTGCATGTAGTTGCTGTGTTGGGTGTGGCACACTAAGCTGTAAAGCACATATATAATCAAGTTAATCTTGCATATAGTTGCTGTGTTGGGTGTGGCACACTATGTTGTAAGGCATATATAATCAAGTTAACCGATGGTTGCCTAAAAAAGAAAAAAAAGAAAAAGAAAAGAAAAACTAGCAACAGTAATAGCAAAAAATATTTAAAATATTAATAAAAAAATTAATATATATATATTATTATGTTAATCTTGTGTTGGGTGTGCCAAAACGCATATAGTTGAGTGTTATCTGTGGTATCTTACCATGAGGTGTATTATCTGCATTGGTTATTGCATATTCTGGTATGTCCACATCTCCATCTACCACCCTCAAGTCTAACTCATACAGGCGTCCATCAAGAACATACTCTAGGCCTTCTCCCCCATAAGAACACTGTGCCTGCAAGAATAAGAGAGAGAAATGGTCTCTAACACTTTTCAAAATTTGTCAATAACCTGAAACAACCTCTGGGCTGGTCTAAGTCAGGGCATGGCTTACTCACAGATTGAACCCTGAAACAACCTCTGGGCTGGTCTAAGTCAGGGCACGGCTAATTCACAAATCAAATGTACCCTGAAACAACATCTGAGCTGATCTGAGTTAGGGCATGGCCAACTCAAAGATTGAGCATGAAACAACCTCTTGGAATTTAGCTTGTTAGGTTACGAGAAAAGAGGAAAACTGAAGAGCCCACAGACAACATTTCCAAACAAGGCAATGAGCTACAGTATATTAACTTTCTGCCGAGTCCAGGAATCACAATGTCTGGATGAAAAGTAGCATTGCTCTTGTCAGAGTCCTACATTTTTAACTTGTGGATACGTGAAGCATAGAAATGAGTATACTGTTATTGTTTAGTGATACTATATATACCTGAATTTCCTTGGAGAGGGCGTCCGCGAGTCCATCACTGCCTAACACCACAATACTGAGCTGGCTGTCTTCACTGTCAAGAGTCTCATCACTTCCAGAGTACTCCGGTCTGAAATAGAATGAAGGAAATGTAAATAATTGTACAGTGAATTGATGTAAGAGTCTGTGACATGATGTGGCGTGTTGTGACAGGATAGGTGATAGGTGAGTATAAAGTGAGTGATATGATATGGAAAACAAGTGAATAAAAAAGATATCAGGCTCTTAACATGCAACAATTTGTTTATTACACATTTAGGGTCAATACAGTGACAAAATTTACAGTTTTTAGTTGAACATTAAGTGACATCGAATCACTTCATTGGTTTTTATTCACAACTTTATCACACTTATATTATATCAACCCTGAATGAATAATAAAATGATGGTAATGTAACATGGTGTGACAGGAAACAGAATATTTTTATCACACAATATTTCTAGCATAATTTGAGAAAACAAGCTAAGAAAAATTTCCTCATGGATTAGGCAAATGCCCATTGTTTCGGCATGTTTAATGCTAATTAAATAACAACTGTTATGGTTAATGATAAAGTCTGTCATAGAGAATATTATATCAATATTATGAGAACAATCATGTCATATAAAAATCTCTCTCCTGACAATACAATAAACATATCCTAATGGATTGCTAGAATAACTTTACTAGGATGAAGGTCTAAAAAGCAAGGGTCATTCAATAGGGTATCTAGTACAATTGATACCTTGCACCTCGAGGTTGTTACTGAATGAGATAACAATATCTAAGAATAATAAGTGATAATTACAAGACAAAAGGAATAAAGATGTCAAAGTGAATATTTTAACGTAAATATTCTATCCACTATTCTATCTCACACAATATGTATCTAGGCATTTGCTCTTCTTATTCATTATCTGATGATGTCATAGAATGCTGAAAGCTTAGATTAGTATCAGGCCATATTTTTATCCAACTTTAATTTTAACTATCTTTCATTCTTTCTATCTCTCTTTCCTTTTCTTTCTTTTCATTCTTTTTTGACTACAAAAATAAGAAATCAAATGTCGTACACATTTGAGTCTCTAAGGGACAAGACAAGACGTTTTCGTTGTTGCTGTACTACGGCTAAAGAGTATGGCTTTCACAAAGGACTTTATGGTGCAAGATTAATTCCAGTGTCTAACAGATCAGCTCTGTTTGTTTTGAGTATAAATTCATTCCTAAGCGTTATGTCAACAAACAAGGTAGAGGACCACACTAAGCTTTAATTCCCAAGGGATTAACACATTATCTTGATTCCTAGATAATGTTTAAGTGGCTATAATGTAAGAACAGTATGTAGCTCCTAATCCTATGACTTAAGAACAGTTTAGACAGCGAGTAAACAAAATAGTACCTGGCTAATGGGATCTATATATAAAAACCATTTGTACATAGAACTATTGCATTGATATATATAATGACTCATCTGAATGTCATAATCAACATTATGCAGATTCTTGGGATAAATTCACGAAATATTTCTAGTGGCAGTAATACCTATATTATTTTTCAATAATAACTTAAAAAATACAATGCTAGATAGACATTTCATAAATTCTAAATGAGTTTGGGTTTGTTATCGAAGTTAAAAGGATAGTCTGTGACTACTGCTTCCTAGATAAGATAACAAAATGTCTCAATGATGTCTGAAACATTATCTGAATTAGAACTCTGGTTAGACAGAGGAAAAGAATTTTCATATCACCAATGATTGTTCTGAATTGCCTGATATGAAATCATTCAAACATGACCCTTCTATAAAATGAACATCAAGTAAATATTGTTAACCATTTCAAATATTCAAGATACAGACTTTGTAACCTATTAGTAGTGAGTGAATCATTCTTAAAAATATACAACTCAGTTGAGATATTTTACTTTAGAAATGCAAAGAAAACAGAGCAGAGTAAATGTTTTTAAGGTCTGTTATCTTGGTAGAATCAAATAAAACCCCCTTCAATTGTTTTCTGTGTCAGTTATCACCAGCTAGAGTCTTCAAACCAGACATTTTAATTACAAATTGCTGGTTGAATTATTTTTGATGTCTGAATTTAATTACATCAATTTAAACAAGGGATGACAAATAGTGTACAAAAAAATGATCATATAAGCTGTGTAATTAGAACATAGTATGTGAATAATTAAGGCTAGAATATTCAAAATATATCAGTATATCACTAGATCTGATATCAAGTTATAGAGGTGACTACTATTATTCTGGATTGCGTCAACTCATTTTGTGACCAGTTGCTGATATTGACACATGCGTTATATGCCTTTCAGGTATGTATTACATGTGTCTGTCATCGTGTGCTTAGAAATTCTACAATCCTAGCATTTAGAGAGCAAAAAATGTTCTCAAGTCATGCTGCAGTCTATTGATACCATAATTAATTTGCATTTGATTGCTTTTTCCTCTTAAAATTCAATTTTTAGGCATCAAAGAATGTTATTTGATTGAGTGCTAATGTTTTTTAGAGTGATTACAATAAAACAATGAAAAAATTCAGAATTGAGACACAAAATTGTCTGTTTCTCTTGTTTGAGCATGTGCTTTGCTGCTAGACATGTGAACTGAACCACAAAATTTATGGCTCATAAATTTAGAAATATCAAATTTACTGATGAAATATTTACAAACTGTAAAGTCTGTCTAAGTGTTTTTATGGAGTGTAGAAAGAAAATGATCTAAGTAATAACATAAACACATATTCTATCTTCACAAAGCGTCAATCAATTCAATATTGTCAACAAAATCATTTAGGGAACAATTTGGAACATTCTATGAGTTCGTTATTTATGTTCCATGCTGATTGCTCGTAGACTTCAGGAAAAAACTGAGCTAAGATGACAATAATCATTGTTTGAATATCGTCAGATTAAGTTGCATTTATAACAGCAAGGTAGGTAAGTGATTTCCTGCCATAAGGGTGTAGCCAAACCACCAAAAAAATGTGAAAGAAAACTTCAGATCAATAAGCCAATATCATGAGTAATTCGTAGGAATAATTGCATGCTTGAATACATTATATAGACCTTGGAATAATATGCATTCGCTTTATGTTCATCTAACAACTCATCATGTTTTACTATTAATTCAAGATCAATGTCTAACAAAGAAATACAATATACTTTATGACAAATCTTTTTAAGATCTTTGTGGGGTAAGGCCAATATATACATTATTTCACCAGGGATTAAAATAAATGCTTAGACAGTACTTACTATGCAAAAACGATTAAAGTGCTAAAATTCTGAACAAAATAACACATACTGTATGTTTAAGGTTATCTAAATTTTGTATAGATTATAGGAATATTAATGTGAATGAAATAGACATTAATGATGATGATGAATAAAATCAATTATATTTTTATACTCAAAATATGAATAATTTTTTTTGAAGAAAATGCTAAGATAAGTAGAGTAGAGGTTTGTGGTGGTGAAGGCTGTTTGAAAAAGGTATTACAATCCATTCATATCTAGACTTCCTTAAGTTTTTAGTAAATATTTGTACCAACATAATAGTGAGTCACGCTGCATGGATATGCTAACCATGTTAATAACAGTCCATACTCCTGGTTATAAGAACCCGAAATTGATAATCAAACCAGGAGTAAGGAATAAGACCCTACTGAAAACATAAGGCATGATTTTCATTGTCTATTCTTACCCGTGTGCTGTAGTAGCCACTATTTCTTGCATCAGACGATCGCTGCATTTTTCTGGTCCACACAGACATCTTGAACTGCTGTTTAGTAGAGCAATGTGGTTTAGAATTCGTATTTTCCGAGCATTTTCCAGTTTATCCAGCCGTCTATATCTGTCATCCAGACATAGACTAGCATAGATAGCCTTCATATCATCCTCGGATGGGGTAGTAGCATTAGGTTCTAGCTTGGTAAAACAGCTAGCTGACTCAAATAGTAACTCTTGAAAATCAGCCTTGGCATTCTCGGCAATATCACTTAGGTATGAATTAAATATTTCTCTTCGATCGGTATCTTTCAAATATTTAAAGCTCTCTTCGTTCTGCAAAATGCCTTCGATTTCTGCCCATTCACTCCCAGGTCGAATCTGCGGTGTCAACTCCAAAAGTTTCCTGAACTCATTCCTCATCCTCACTCCTTTTTCAGCCTCCTTTAGCTTGTCGATATGAATCTGGAAGGCTTGTTTCGCCTCGGGTAATGATAAAACATCAAATGGAATCCTAGAATCAACACTGAATAAGTGCTCACTTTCGTTCCATACAGTGTTCTCGTCCAACACGATCATCCATTTGCTTAAGTCCTTGTGGTTCCTGATCAACTTCTGACAAATGTCCCAGTTATATTGACACAATTCTAGGGAACTCATAGTAGGTACGAGATCATCTAGAGCATGTGGAAGCTTTAATAAATATTCCATGAGCTTTCTTTCTTCGAACTCTCGTCGAAGCTTTCGTATGTGTTTGGTAAATAATTTTTTACAACTTTCAGACCCATAGTGGTCTTTGTAATTTTGGTACTCGGTTTTCCCCTCGATTTCCTTCTTCACGTCCTTCCAGAGACACTTAAAGTCCGATACAGTTCTGTTGATCAGAGCCTGGTATTCCTGTAAGATTTTTTCCATCATTTCTTGGTGTGTTTTGTGAGCTTCTGAGTACGGTATTAACTTAGAGCGGACTTTTCCCTTATCGATTAGCTGAGCAAGCACAACGAAACCCAAGTCTACATTCACATCTTCGATAGCCGAACATTCAACTATGGGAGAATTGATTTTTTTAGATTGAATGAATCTATAAACTTCTTGTAAGAGACTCAGCTGTGTGTCATCGCATTTGTTGGCCACAATCACGAAAGGTCGCTTAGTTTTTTGAACGAGAGAGAGAAGCGTAGAAAGAAAGCGTTCTTGCGCTTCTTCCAGTCGCTTGGCGTTAGTCGCCTCCACATCGTAAACCACCAAAAATCCATCAACTGTTAGCTTTCCAGTGGGGAAAAGAACTTGTGGGTAATCGTTCTGAAGTGCCACTTGCTCTCTACTGATGTACATAAGTTTTTCTGGTGAGCTGAGCTTAGTAGTGGTTGCTCGTTTAGGGTAGGGCACACCACGAGCGAGCGGCATAAGAGAAGCATCATCTATCAACTCAGTTTGCTCAATAACATTAAATCTATACTCCGTTCCGTCTTCTGCTACCTTCGTAGTAGTACCCCAGTACAAAAAGGAGTCATTATTGATGACTCTACCACCAAAATCCGACGTACTGAAGACCGAAGTATGATCTGTGATGAAGTCATCGGCTAACGGCCTCACAAAGCGATTGCAAAGACAAGACTTGCCAACACCATACAAACACTGGTCCTTATCCAAACCAGACAGTCCTACGACTGAAATGTTGTATGTTCTTGCTTCGTTAGCCTTCTTGGACATACCTTGGCATTTGAGCCTCACTAACTATAAGATATTTCTTCCATATTTTTTGTGTTCTTCTTGGTTGACCTTCGCCGGCGCCATTTTGACTCGTTTCGCGTTTGTTTAAAAATGTCCGTCGAGGAAAGGGCTTGGGTCACGTGATCGCCGCCATGTTTACATCATTTGCATAAATATTTGGTAGAAATATTTGCTCAGACTCAAAATATGCCAAAAATACTACGAAAAAAAATACACATTTCAAAAACCGTAGAGAAACTCTTACTCTTATTAAGATATTAAAAAACGCATGCCAAAAAAATTTAATTTTATAATTTAATTTTAAACGCAGAAATGAGATATTAATATAAAATTCTAAAAAAAATGTATCGAATTTTAAATATTTTAAAAATAGGATGTTCTCTTTCTGTTATATCTGTGACTAATAGTATTCCTACGAGAATGTAACTTTTGTAAGTGCATTGAAGCATTTCTTTTGCAGTCTATGCTTATTTTACCATAGCAAAATGACGTCATGGCATCGCCAATTTTTTCGTGCTATAATCCAGACAACAGTCAATTATTTTTGAATTATTTTCTTTATAGGAATACTAGTTTATAAGTGTATGTTCTTCTTGTGATCTCAGAATATTCTATTTTATCAAATTTATTTATCAAGCTTATTTATGGAAAAATTTTTATCAATAACATTCTTTGTTGGTTGCATAATTTTACGATCTCTGATATTTATATCAATTACAGTTGTTTTAATTTCAAGTAATTTGATTTGTTTTGTTTATCTATAACCAGACCTACTAACAAGTTATTCAAGCATTTGAACTTTTAGATAACATTTAAGCTTTCAAAAAACCTGAAATAAAATCAGTTGAAAAGTTAATAAATTCCTCATCAGTTTGCGACGATTTCTCTTTACATTAAAAGTTAAACTTCTTCTCGCATTTTTGTCGTTGTTGAAAGTTACTTTATTTCTCTATCGTTTATTTAAAAGAAATGGAAAAATAATAAAATTAACAAACAGTAATCGTGAAAGATTTTTTACCACTCTCGTTTTTATATCATTGACAGTTCAATGGCTTCCCACAAATTTTTCACGTAAACAAATGTGCATTACTTTAATAATTATATTTTCTTTCTTTCCTTTACTATAGTATGTACATCATTACTATTTCATATTTTTGATGAAAAAGCCGTTAAAAATTCTTTAAATTTTTGCAGTAAAACTACGTAATGTATAAATAATCAAAATCATATGACTTGTTTTTTCGTTTTCATAGCATGGATCGACACAAAATGGCTTTCGAAAAAATTGGCCGTAGCAAAAAAATATTATTTTGTTGTTGGGAGAATAGCCTTATTTAGCGCTTGATAATATCAGAAAACCCTCCCTTTATGTCGTAAAAAACATTTAGCACTTTTCAATTAAATACGTATACATTTGCATAATAAATTAATGTCGTAAAATATTTGACCGGGATTCATTAGGGTTCCAATATCGATGTATATGTTGATCAATTTGAACTCTACAAGGGTATGGTCCGCGTATATTCATTATCAATCGATATGTTATGATTTTCTTGTCGATCTAAAGCTTTTGGAGACATTAGTCAAAGACAAAAGCTAACTATCGTCGCAGCAAGCTTCAAAGATAAAGCGTTCATCTGTTATTTCGGGCACGACTGCCAGGTTGTATGACTACAAAATGGCGGGCGTCATTGTATCAAGCGCGTTCGACCTGCACGACAAAGACATCAACCGAGAAGATTTCTTCAAAAGACTTAGCAACCTAGACGTCAACGACTACCAAAATCTTTCAGGGTTTCTGGAAGATTTTAAGTTCAAGAAATTGTCCATAAATGGGTTAAACCGAGTTATAATTTTCGCGGGAAGGGAAGCCACTGCGCTGTTTGATGATTTTACTCTGGAAATATGGAAAAAACACTACATTAATGAAGATGTTGCACAAATAGCTATTCTTCAAGGAAGTCTTCCTTTTCCTTTGGAGGTAGGTTGATATGGTTTCTATAAAGATTAGTACGAATATTTAGTGTCGCATGCTGTCAGATTCATGTGTCAACATCGGAGTGAAGAACGTGTGCAACTTCACGATAAACTACACACTTCTCGAGTTTACTAGTAAAGCTTAAATAAATATAAGGTTATGTGAATTTAGTACCAGTTATATATTGACCGGGGGAAAGTTAAACGTAAAGATTTATAATTKAATCGATTTGCTAAGGAATCGAGGTGTTGCTTTAGGAAGAAAACAGCTGTTTTGAAATAGTTGTACTAAAGAATGTTTAGTCATGAGGCGCTAAGCTTAATCAATACGTACTCCATCTGACCTTTGAGAGCAGAAAGACGAACTAGAACGACCGATCTTAGAAGGAATTCCGAATTTAGCTTGTATTTTTATTAATTAAACGGGCGAGTAAGTTTCCCTTGGGGATAAGATTATATCTGTGAAAAAATCTGGAAAGGAGAGTCGCCTGAACTAGCAAATTGATTTCAACAAACGTCACTTCCTGTCTTGTAGAATTCAAGTTGTTCTTATTATAAGATGACTATTTGGATGACCGGCCGACCACAATGGATGGGTTTTCCCATGTTTCCATCCATATTGATTATTTTTGGGGTAGGGAGGGAGGGGGGATTTTTATTAGTCCAGACCACCCACTCAAAACTATAGTATGCTTCATATTTCCTGAAAATTCATGAAAATCATTAACTAGATTGAAAGCAAAGCAACCACAAAAAACCACTTGTATGACTAAAGTTTACATAAATTTTTTATTTCTTTTCAATCTTGATGACTTTTTTTCACCAGGGATTATTTGTAGGCAAGACAACAGGAAAAGTTTATGTCTGCCAGGAATCGGATGATTATCAGGAACAGAACATCACTTGTGTTGGTTACAGCATGGAACATTTCCTTACTGTTGGCCCTCAGAAACTACTGGAATACAGCAAACCACAGTGTATGTTTGAAAATTGTTACGGTTGCTTTGATCCACTGATTAAGGATCGAGTGTTGAATTCTATTGGACTTCCATCAAGACAATAGTAATCCAATTGGAGTGCTTTTCTCTGTTATATTTGGCCACCCTCAGTTAATTTCAAAATAGTTCAAGTTAGAAATTTGATGAATGATAATCGATGAAGTCAAGAACTCAGAGCTAGGACATGAAGTTGTCAAGGTCATAAGAACAAGAGTACCCTGCGAGCAGAGGTTTTTTTCCCTCTCTGTAGGGAAATTTCCTTTAGTGCTTGCAGTTGCCAAAATATTTTAAATTGCACTGCCAGGGCATATTAATTTGCAAAACCTTGCTAGTAAGTTTTGTTCTCATTAGCAAAAATTTCAAAGTCACTAGCGATTGGAGTGGTGAATAACAAACATTACTTGATGCGGGTTCTAAACTTTTCAGTCCTTCAATTTCTGGACTGTAGTCATACTCGCAAACTTAGTTAGTTAAATTTTTTTGTCACTTGCTAAATACAGAATTTCACCTGCATTTTGCAAGTTGGTGAGCATTAAATTTGTGCCCCAACTGCTACTACAAAAAATATTCCTAGGATTTTATGAGATCTGCAATGGCATTATTCATGACCTCCAGCTAAGTATATATGGGTGGCAGGGATTATGCTAGGGTGTTTCAATCTTCTTACTTAAACCAGGTCCCAAGCATTGAGTAGTGGGTGCCAATATGATAGAGTTTTTACCCAAGCTAGACCATAATGCATCATGTTCTCTATCAGAAAATACCTATGGAAAAATATTACTGACACCCATTGAAGCTGAAAGTGTATGTCAAACTGAAAATAACTAAAAACGATAATAAAATATTAATTGTAAAAACCTATCTTTATTTTCTTTGTTTAGTGGGTATTAATTATATAATACTATGTGGAACTTCTGATGTATATTACAAAGTGAAATAAATGTTTAAAATAGTTTAATTGTGTTTGTTAAATGGATAGTTTGTCAATTTGCAGTGGTGCACAGACATCTTTTGGTCTATATGTGAGCATAACAACTTTTAAATATCTTGTTCAATAAGTAGGGGATAATTCACCACTTCGGCACTAGCTGTCACATGGTATAAATTGTATTGGATTGTGTCATGGTCACCAAACAGTTCAGACATTGTTCTTGAATTTCCGAAGGAATGCACTGACTTTTAAACAACTTATTTACTTGATTTGTTTTGTTAGCCCCCTAAAAAACAAGCAAAGTATCATTTTTCTAACTTTATTCAAGCTTTTCTTACTGCTATTTAGAGAAACAGATAAGCAAACCAAGTAGATAATTTGTTTAAAAGCCAGTACACTTGTACGTGAAATCTGAGAACAATGTCCGAACTTTTTGGTGACCGTAACACAACCCAACACCATTTATATCACATGACAGCTAGCACCGAAGTGGTGAATTATGTCTTGTAGTTCCGCCTCCAGCTAATACGTCTCTAAGTTTTATTACATTGCAACTTCTAGATGCCAAATGATTTACCTATATTGTAGTGGTTTTACTTAAATTGTAAATAAAGTTAGTAGACTATCTTAGAATGGTCTTAACCCGTGAAATGGTAGACTAATAGAGGTTAGAGGATCTTAAAATGGTTTTACTTAACCTGTGAAATAGTACACTAATAAAGGTTAGCAAATGTTACTTAACTGGTGAAATGGTAGACTAATAGAGGAACTTAAAGTGGAAAAAGGATAGAGTGAAGTCATTTAACCCGTGAAATAGATATTAGACTAAGGCCTAGGGTAAACGTCGAACTTTCCATGCACCGAACTCATTAAAAACAATGGATATCAGGTGATAATGAGGCGGCATTCTTTGATGTAATTAAGTTCGGTGCATGGAAAGTTCGACGTTTGCCCTAGGCCTAATACACATTAGTAGATCCTAATTCCATTGATTTCTTTTGTGTCTATTTGACTATTACACGGTGACTAATAGTTTATTTCATGGGTTAAATGCATTCACTCTAGAAAAGAGGTTATAAATCTTATTTGCATTGTTTTCTTTTGTTTTCTCAGTGGTAATATGTAATAAAAAGTAACTTTCGTTTCACAGGTTAAATGAAATCACTCTACTGATGGCTTGCTCTTATAGAACTAGTACAAAATGGTGTTGTGTTTTCTGAAAATTTTTCAATATTTTCATTACTTACTTTGTAACTATTTTGTTATATCTTACAATTCAATTAGACTTTATCTACAAATAGCTCCAAAAATAATTCAATTTTATGAATACTGCATTGTGATTCATTTACACTCGAGTTCGAATTCAATATAATAGAAATTAATATTTTAAAGTTATGTATTTAACATTATTCACCAAAGGCAAAGCAATTATTGGTGAATATTTACCGAGCCACGAGTCTTCAAGCAGCAAGGTAAATATATTTGAAGATAACCACTGAGCCTGGATTGGAGGCTAAGCCCACATACACTGGAGTTTGAAGAGTCATCAATAGCCCCAAGTAGAAAAAAGCTTAAATAAAAGCAAAAGACCCCTTGCAGCACATCAGAATGCAGCCCAATATGGAGGACATAACAATAGGTTTCAAATTCTCAGGAGATTGGAATTATTTTGTTTTGTCCTCCAAATTCAGCTGCTTTGATGTCACATGCAAGGAGTCTATAGACCTCGGCTCAGGCGCATTAAGGAATTTTTTTCCATTTCAGACCATGCGTCATTCCCTTGAGTATCATTTCTTTATTTAATGGTTGCGCACGGCTGCCAATGAGAAGACACATGAATATGGATACAGCTCAAACAAAGRATCTTATTCTCAAGAGAATGACGTGGTCTGAAATGGGAAAACACTATGCCAGAGCCGAGACAGTCTATTACTTTGTAACTGAAAAGATTTCGAATGATTTCTCAAGTAGTACCATATTAATTAATCTTCAAGGGGAGCGAGAAAGTTAGCAGCAACATAACCTTTCTTGCCTTCAGTTTCCACCAGCCACCATTCTGAGTTGCCCTCCAAATCGTGTTGTTGTAGCACACTTACTATCTGACCCACGTCCAAGCTCAGCTCTGCCGAACTAGTTGCTTCAAATTCAAACTGTGCATAATAGTTTAATTTTTCCTTTGGTTCAACAGTAGTTTGTTGGGATTCTATGACAGCATCATCATCATCGTCATCATCTTCATCATCAGAATCACTGCAAGCCTGATCCTCTTCACTATATTGGGAGTACTTCTCAAGAAATGAACTTGGGACGTAACCAGAAACCCCTGCACAGGAAACCAACCACCATTCAGGGTTACCACTGCTGTCACACTGTCTCTGTATAGTGACCAGCTCACCTTCATTTAAGGGCAGTTCACCAGGATTCTGTGCTTCAAAGCTACAAACTACTACATATGGTTCAAAGTTACTCGGGGTTATGTCTACAGGAATTAGAGGCTGAGGAACCTGGATAGAAAAACAGATTTGATTGGTTAATGTTCTCAAAGGATGGTTAACTTTCAAAGATACTGTCTTTGATTGGCTTATGCTTTCAAAGGCTAAGGGCTGCAAAGAAAATATTATTTGATTGGCTAATGTGTTGAAATGCTAAGGAACTACAAAAGAAAAGCATCTTTGATTGGTTATAATCTTTAATGTCCCAAGGTAATTTTGCTTCTAATGCTACACTTTCTTTTCTGGCCCAAGTTTTCCAGTGAATAAGGTTTAATCCCTGGATTTTCCAGACCTTAATGTTACCTCCCCTCCCCTCACCCTCCCCCTCCTCTCCTCACAACGGAGGTGTATTTACCTGAGGTGCACTTTGTTTCTTTGGAGCAGGCTTTGATTGATCTACACTTTGTCCTTTGATAGGTGTAGAAGCATTTACTGACCGGGGTGGTGGTGGAGGTGCCATTCGTTTCTTAGAAAGACTTCCTATACGTTCACGACTCTGTGTTTTGTCTTCTGGCTGCTCTGGTGTCATGTCACCTGTAGAGGCCTGTAAAAAATAGACAAAACTTATTTAACTTGTTTTTAAGGTTTAGGGATATCAAGGACTAATTGTGTTATCGCTGTTGTTGTTGCCAGTGCTGATGCTACGAGTGAGTGTTATGTTGTCATTGTTAAAGCTGTTGTTGTTGTTGCCATTGCTGCTATCATTGTTGCTGCTGCTGTTGCTCCTGTCATTGCTGCTGTTGTGGTTGTCATTGCTGCTGTTGCTCCTGTCATTGCTGCTGTTGTGGTTGTCATTGCTGCTGTTGCTCCTGTCATTGCTGCTGTTGTTGTTATCATTGCTACTGCTGTTGTTGTAGTCATTGCTGATGCTGTTGTTGTTGTCATTGCTGCTGTTGTTGTTGTCATTGCTGCTGATGTTGTTGTCACTGCTGCTGTTGTTGTCGTCATTGCTGCTGATGTTGTTGTCACTGCTGCTGTTGTTGTTGTCATTGCTGCTGTTGTTGTTGTCATTGCTGCTGTTGTTGTTGTCATTGCTGCTGTTGTTGTTGTCACTGCTGCTGTTGTTGTTGTCATTGCTGCTGTTGTTGTTGTCATTACTGCTGTTGTTGTCATTGCTGCTGTTGTTGTTGTCATTGCTGCTGATATTGTCATTGCTGCTGTTGTTGTTGTCATTGCTGCTGATATTGTTGTCATTGCTGCTGTTGCTGCTATAATTACTGCTCTTGTTGTTGTCATTGCTGCTGCTGCTGTTGTTTTAGCTGCCATTTTATTGTTATATAGAGCAACATTAAAATTGCAGAAAAATTTCCAGATAAAAATTGTACTAAAATCACTTACAGGCAAGAGAGGAATCAAGGGATGTTTCTTAGCTTCTCTTCTTTTTTTCAGAATCTCTTTACCCAAAAACTGACTTGGAATAATCGAAAGATCAGCAAACTTTTCTATTACTTTACGTGTTTGAGTTGCTTGATGCTCAACGATGTCACCCTCTTCCTTTACCAGTGGCATCTGTAAATTAACGATATATTATAGCTATTACACTGCTAGTTGTGTATTACAACCGGATGATTTTATGAGTGAAAGTGAGATTATTTTTTAAAGCCCCGCAGAAATCTCAACTAATTATCTATTTATTATTATTTATTTATTATCATTTATTATTATTATATGTGTATGTTTTTTATTCACTTATTTATTTTTAATTAATTAATTAATTTGTTTTTTTTTTTTTTTTCCTAAGAGCACGCGAATTTGTTAAATTTAATGGGCGCGCACATATGCCATGGTTTGATTGCATTTTTCTTTGTCAATATGTAACGTTTTTCATTTCCCTGAGGATGGCCCAGTAGGCCGAAAGCTCGGAATATATGTATTAAATTTATGGTTGATAAGACAAATTATCATGAATGTAACAACAACCAACAAGGAACTATCTAATTTAAGAAACAATATTTGTGTCGTATAATGAAATGGAATAATTAATCAAGGGATAGCGCAATGTCAATCTTTCCAAGCATCAATGATAGAGAACCGAATCATATTCAAGGGGTGAGTACAATGTCTAGTTTTTGCATGTTAGCCCCCTCTAAATGGACCGACACAGCCACAACAAGGTAATGCACAGTCAGAATATTATAGTTTAAGAGTAGATTATATACTGTACCAGCATAAGGTTTGTGTATTCTCCTAGCATGATGGCATGAAAGGTTCTCTTAGCTTGACTAAAGTTCAGGATACAGTCTTTTACGAGGCTGACTGTTTTGTCGTAGAAGAGGGGAAGATCTTCTAGTAACTGAGCATTCAATGCTTCATAGTCTTTCTTAGCACTTTGAAGCTCTGCTTTTGCCTGAAAAAGTATTCATACAAAATTAATATGATCAATAAACAGATGATGACAGTGATGATGATGATGACAACAACGATGATGATAGTGAAGATGATGATGATGGTTATGATGATGATGATGATGGTAATAATGATGGTGATGCATGATGTTAATGATGACTGATGGTGGCGATGATGATGATGAAAGTGAAGATGATGACGATGATGATGACGATGAAGATGATGACATGTACAGTGATGATGATGATAGTGAAGATGATGATGATGATGACGATAGAGATGATGACAGTGATGATGACGATGATGATGATATTGAAGATGATGATGATAGTCATTTATCCATAGACTTACAGCCTTGAGTTTATCCCCGTCTCTGATCTTCTCAATCTTATTTGAGCGGCTGTCATAATCCAGACATTTGTGTTCTCTTTTCAAGATCAGCCTTTGAGGGCCTTGAAACTTTGATAGCAGAATGTTAAGGGGAGACAACACTAATTTCTGAACATCTGTCATCTGTAAAAACATTAATAAAACAATTAGAAATACGTCCTCGAGCCTGAATGAGCTATTGACTCATAGGCTATGAGGGCGAGAGGACTAATTGGTTTAGTTAAATCCAAATAGTCGGTCAAATATATGACTTACAAATGAAGCAAGAAGTACATCTGTTATTCTAGTCATGGTTGACTTGTACATTGTCACTTCTGTACAGGTTAATGCTTCCATGTAGTATTCTTCAATGTTCTCACCATTTGTATACTGGTGCTTGCCTATTTCCTACATATACAATCAAACAAAACAGTCCTTTAGGTAGATAGGTGGGTGGGTGGATGGATGGATGGATGGATGGATGGATGGATGGATGGATGGATGGATGGATGGATGGATGGATGGATGGATGGATGTGATAGGATAAATGGATAGATGAATGGATGGCAAAGGATGGAATAGTTGGATTGGATATGGATGAATGGATAGATGGATGGGATGACATACTGGATAAACAGGTGGATTGAATGGGACAGAAGAATAAGTGGATGGGATAGAATGAAAATAACTACATAATAGAATGGAATTGGTGACAGATATGAGGGGATAAATGAATGGATGGATAGAGGGATGGGTGGAAAGACAAATTTTGTCAAGAGTGTCTTACAATACTATACATTACCTGAAACTGTTCCATGTAGGCTGTAACATTTTTTATTAAATTCTTAACTGCTTTTTCCAAAGCAGTAAACCTCTTTTCCTCTTCATTAAATTGTTTGTCTACAGTCTAGCATGGAATAGAAAATAATATAAATACAGTAACCAAAGATATCATATGAAAATGAATCAATGAAAAAAATTATTCCTCTCACATGTTTTATTACTACGATTTTCTATTTTCTGCAAACACGGTAGTAGGAGTTGAACGCTGAAAATTTTTTTTTCACTGCTGTCAATCAAACATAATCAGTCGATACCTTTTATGTTCTTGACTGGTGGCAGTAAAAAAAACGATTTCACAACAAGCACTTGAAATCTCTGAGTTCACAGAGTATTGAAAAACAGCGAAACCAAAACAGCAGTAAAACCT
Organism: Actinia tenebrosa; assembly: GCF_009602425.1. The sequence continues at coordinate 49,228 of NW_022261273.1, read as the reverse complement.
ACCTGAGAAACAAGTCCTGTGAATTGTGTAATCCTCTGGTTAAATCTTGAAGATTTCTTTAACACTGAATGCCAGTTCAACTTTTGGATTTTATTCGAGATACCACTGTCTTCCACTCTCTTGTACTTTAAGACTGAAAAAAACACAACTAATGAGTAAACAAGTTAATGTGAATCATCCTCATCTTCATCAACTCTGGAATTATCAGCCATCATCATCATCATCATCAATACCACCACCATCATCATCATCATCAAAAAACAATGATGATCTTCAAAACCATCATCAATACCACCAAATGAATGTAAATCATCCTCATCTTCATCAACTCCGGAATTATCTGCCATCATCATCATCCATCAACATCAACACCGCCATCATCATTATCACCATCATTAATCATTATCATCAGCAGCACCATCACAACCATCACCACTACAACCAATGGTCTTTACCTATGTCCTTTCTTCTTTTCACTTCATTAATAGACTATAGCTGTCACCACATCATCATCACCCATACCTCCATCATCATCATCATCACTATACTTTGAACTTTTTGAACTTTTTATTTATTAACACACATTAATAGAAATAAAAGAATTATTACATTATTATATACTCATCATCATGATCATCATCACCATAATCACTGCAACCTGATACAAATGGTCTTTACCTGTCCTTTCTTCTTTTCGCTTCATTAATAGCTGTTGCCACATCATCATCATCATCACCATATTCATCATCATTATTTATCATTATCATAACAACCATCACCACCACAACAAAAATAATGGTCTTTACCTATGTCCTTTCTTCTTTTCACTTCATTAATAGCTGTCGCCACATCAGTCATCATCATCATCACCATAATCATCATGATCATCATTATTCATCATCATCATCACAACCATCACCACCACAACAAATGGTCTTTACCTACGTCCTTTCTTCTTTTCACTTCATTAATAGCTGTTGCCACATCATCATCATCACCATATTCATCATCATCATTTTTCATCATCATCATCATCACAACCGTCACCACCACAGCCTGATACAAATGGTCTTTACCTATGTCCTTTCTTCTTTTCACTTCATTAATAGCTGTCGCCACATCAGTCATGACATGAATTGCTTTGATAAGGTTTTGCTTGTCTTTGTGAATCTCAGGAGTATACTGGAATGATATTTAATTATTATAGATTATCAATTAATTGATACTGAAACTTAACCAAAACTTAAATCTTATCCAATAACACTGTCACCAGGTGTCAGTATCAAGTCTTCATAGCTAAAACACTCAATCCTGAATCAAAATAAAAGTTAGAACTTGATTTTTGCTGAGGGACGAAAACTGGATAACCAGGAGAAAACCCTCAAAGCACAGGAGAGAGAACCAACAAACAACTCAGTTCACATTTGATGGCAGGTCTCAGGCTCAAACCAATGACCACTGGTGTGTGGTGAAATAGTATAGCAGTCTTCGTATGACTTTGAAAAGCTCAGTGCCATAAGCATGCCATGCCGCTACAATGATGTTTCTAGAATTTTAATTGGCTGATTATTATCTTGTTCAATGTGATTAGTCTGATGGTGCTTTGACTTTAGCGTGACCTTGTTCTTGCCATGTTTATGCCGTGTTCCGGGTATTTGATTGGATGGAGAGTAAATTCTCGTGCAATATGATTGGTCTGGTGTATGCCTTGCTGTGTCACAACTGGTTCATGTTGAGAGCTTTTCACAGTCATACGAAAACTGCTCTGGCATCACACACCACTTTACTTTCCAAGACATACCTTAAGCAGTTCACTCAGGAGTAAAGGATACTTGAGGACTCTCTGGACAGGCTTGATGAGAAATGATGACAAATCCCAACACTTGGTACTGTCCCTAAAGTAAATGAATGGAAAAATTAAAAAATGAATGGATGGATGGAATAAAGTTAAATGGGATAATGAATGAAATAATGCAATACAGTGGTATGTTCATTGAGGCAAAGAAAAGGGAGACTAAGTTGGTGCAATGTGATGCAAGTTGAATTTATTTTTTAATATCTGCGAGTGGTTGACTTGCAATGATTTCATACCTTATGGCTTTGAGGCACTTGTTGAATACTTCTTGTGCTTCTGGTACTTCCTCATACTGAAGTTAGAGAGGAAAAATGTATTTACATACACCAATTTGAAATATGGTGACCAATTTGAATAACTATTGTTCTGGACTGACTAGCGTTATGTTMACATGAAAAATAGAAAAGGCTATGAGAGGCCAGTTTTACACATGTATGAGAGGCTAGTCGGTGCAAAGCAATAGTTATTCAAATTATTGGTCACCATATTTCAGTTCCGAGTATATACCAAGATCCATCAAATGCTACGATATTTTGAATTTTTGACTAATGCTCCGCCCTTTTATCCATTCAATTTGTCATACCAAAATCCATAGGAAGACTTAACCCAATAGTACCTTAAAAAACCACAAATTTTATCAATACCCTGGAACTTCTTTTGAGCTGACTACGAAAATCACCTAACTGTGGAATAGTCCTGAGTTTTCCTATGAAAGCCAAGCCCACTTTTGTATGATTGTGCCACCCATTTTCATAGATAAATTCCAAACATCACAAGGCACTTTTTTTGAGTGTTGTTAGAGGTCTTTTAGATACCTTTTCTAGTAAACTAATAGCATCATCATGGTTTCTGCAGTACTGAGCATAAACATCTTTGATTTCATCTGCCAAGTCCACAAAACATTTTCCTGGTGGTAAGAATAGAAATATGTGAAAATTATTAATTTATGATTGAATATAAAAATGACTAGTAAGGGTTAATAGGCGAATATTACATACACAAACAAACAACATTGAGTTAAGTGACTGATTGATTGATTGATTGAATGGAGTTGAATGATGGATAGGTAAAAGAGAGAGAGAGAGAGAGAGAGTGGGTGGGTGGGTGACTGACTGACACTGATTTACCAAACAACAAATAAACCTTTTTACTAGGCATGATATTTTCCCATTTTAGACCATTTGCATTCTCTTGAGATTACTATTCATTGTTTGGGTTGTAACCAGGGGCATAGCGAGGTCCCCATCATGGGTGGGGTGGGGGGGCAGTGTACCATTTTCCCGCCAAATCCACAGGAATCCCACATGAATCAATTATTGTGTTTCTCATGCAAAACCATTAAACAAAGAAATGATACTCTAGGGAATGACACAAGGTCTGCAAAGGGGCAAAGCATTTACCATTTTCCATACATTGGTTCACTGGTCAAACACAAAGCGCTCAAGCGAGGCACCAAGGTACTTTCAAAGGATTATCCAAATTTGAACCTTGCAACCTCAACTGAATGTTTTGTGTTTGACCAGTGAACCGATGTATGGAAAATGGTGAATTACGCCCAATCTAAAGAGGTCTATTCCCCCACCACCAACAACAGTTATTGGTTGACAAATCAAGTGATGAGCTTATTAACTGGTAGACTGAGTGATGACAAAGTGATGGACAGACTGCTCGGCATTAAACAATACTCACCAAGCTCTTGCTGCTCCACATCCTTTCCTCTCACAGCCTGTTCAAATCTACTCAACAGCTTGCTAGATGTTTCGATTACAGATTTCATATTACCAAAAAGAATATCTGCTTCCACAATCTAGGGATAGAAAATGAAGCTATATACTAAACATTACACTTGATTGCTGTTGTGCCTTATGGTTGACCTGTGAATAGACCCCTTGCAGTACGTAAGTCAGAATGCAGCTCAATTTTGAGGACATAACAATAGGTTCTCATGAGATTGAGGTCCACATCAGCCATTGGCTGTCGATGCAATATTTGTTTTAAAATTTTGTAAACCTAACCTGCTTTGACAAATAAAGGATTGATTGATTGATTGATATTTGTGTCACATACAGTCGACTCTATTTAAACAATCACCCTTGTAAGCAACCATTTCCCTTAAAGGGGCACTTGAATGAAGATGGATAAAAATTGTAAATGACTTTTAAACTAAGTTAAACGTATCTATATGGTGCCAAGCAACATATTTTCTTTACAGTAAAATGAATCAGATAAAAATTATCAGTTTTATTCAGCATCTAAATTGTGAGTAAATGATGTCATTTACTCAACCGTATTGTTCTTTCTGCTTTTGAACCAAAATTTCTCAACTGCAAATGGCTCCTAGGCTAAAATGTTCATTAATCATAATTGATTCATATTATCCTTGTATACTTCAATTATTCAGATTTTCAAAAATTGAGGCGTTTTCATCCAAGTGCCCCTTTAAATGACCACTTTCACAAATTCCCACTTTGTTTTCCATAATGACATTTTTGTTATTAAAATCTCTCATAGGTGACCACTCTCGTAAGCAACCATCTGGTAAGCTACCAACTTGTAAGCAACCATCTTCACAAATTTTCTTTTTGTTCTCCATAAAAACACTGTTATTAAAATCCATGGTAAACAACCATCTCTCATAAGAGATCACTTTTTTCCACCCCATTAGGGTTGCTTAGAAAAGTGTCAGAATTCAGGAAAAACATGTACTGGAGATTATAGATCCCTTGCATGGATTTCCTAGAGGAATTGGTCTGGGGGACAAAACAATAGGACATCTTTTCTTATGCAAAAAAAATCCATTGTTTTGTCTCCCAGAACAATTCCTCTAAGGACTCAGTGCAAGGGGTCTATGTCTACAATATGGTTACCTTGGAGTTCTTGAGTTCATCGGCAAAGTACTTCAGGCAGAGCTGTAGATCTCTCAAGTAGTCCTGCTCTGTGTGGATTAGTTCATTCACAACTTTTTGTCTTTGTTCTGCAGAGTGTTTTTGGGTGGATGGGTTGGGTTTAGACTGGTCCAGGCCTTGTAATGAATCTGAAAAGGGATTATGAAATTTGACTTTATTGTAAAAATCACCACTGGTGGCAAAAGAAGTAATATTATCACAACCATCATCACCAAGATTATCAGCAGCACAATCATTATCATTACCATTATACATCATTGGGATAATCTTCATCATCATTATTCATTATCACCATCACCATTAGCATCCACATCATGATCATTGGCATCATCATGCATCATTATTATCATCATCATTAAGTACTGATTAACAATACCATCACCACCACTAGCATCCCCATCATGATCACTGGCATCATTATGTATCATCATCATCATTATCATCATCATGCATCATCATTATCATCATCATTAAATACTGATCAACACTACCATCACCACCATCAGTATCCCCATCATGATCATCACCATGCATCATCACCACTGATCATCATTCATCACTATCATTATGTATCATCATCATCATCATCACTATAAATCATCAATTAGAATCAAGATAATAAATAGAGAACAATTTCCATACCTTCTAACTCCTTGATGCTTGTATTAAGATCATCGATGATTCCATCACACACACTAAGATTCTCAAGTACTTCTTCACGGCGGCTATCTTCCACAACTTCAAGTAGAGTTTCCAGACTTTTACGACTCCTTGCTTGTTTCTTATTTTAAAAATTAAAAGAAATATTCAGAATCATATTACACGAATGGCAACAGGAGTCTGGCTGACCTTAGATTTCTTAGGAAGGGATACACTATTCATTATCAGGACAAACCAATGTATAAGTTCATTAGCTTATAGTCCCCTTCACAGTTCCCTGTTCCCGCTTTGAAAGGTACCTGTGCCTGTGCATTGACGTGAGAATGGTGATGACCTTGCAGTTATTATAGAGGTGTGTGAATAACTATTAATTGTTAAAGGTGTCCTCTATTATTGCAAGGTCACTGCCTTGCTTGCTTCGATGCACATGCATAGTACAGGAAACTATGCAGGGTGCAAAGAACCTCTTGGGAGAGGGGGTACACCCCCACCATCTCTCCCCTAGTTCTGCCCCTCAACGACTCCAAAGATAGTAACAGACTACCCTTACGAGGAATAACAGCACTTTATATATCAATGTACCTGTAGGTCACTTTCTAACAGTGATATATTATCCTCTAGTGTTTTTCGCTTTTGGTACGATTTAATAAGGAAAGTTCTTTCACCTACGAGAAACAACAAAATTGCTTTAGTTTGTGAAATGGAAAGTTTTAATCTTAAAGATGGGAATCAAGCTTGGTGTAGTAGTAGTACACTTGCCCCTCACCTCTAACCTCTTAAATTCTTGGACTCAGTATCACATGGGAAGCAGGGGTGGAGTGCACTTCTTATGCGTCGTCTCTCACCACTGTGACCCAAGTTCAAGCCCCGTTTTTTCTCAAGGTTCTCTGGTTTTCCTCCCTCCCTAAATCCTAACCAGCTAAATTACAATTTGTTCTGTCAGTTAGCCTTACATTGCCCTGACATAGAAAGAACCTTTGGACTGATCAAAGTCAGGCCATGGCTAACTCATAGATTGAATTGGAACTTAGAGCACTACTTTATACTCACAAGTGTTACTGACTCCAGAAATTTAAGAGTAATGAAGAATAGAAAAAACAAATACAAAAGAAGATCATAGGTCTGGGTATTTACCCTTCAAACCATCAATGATATCCTTCCATTCAGCAATCTTTTGTTGGCTGCGAGTGATCTTGACCTCCATTTCCTTGTACTTATCTTGATCATGCACAAGCATCTTTAATGAACAGAAGCAACCAGGTTAGGCCAAACAAAAATATAAGTGTGTTACCTGTTGCATGAGAAACATAATTGGGGTCGGTAGGTCTGGTTTTTTGTCTTTTGTCTTTACTGATACAACGAGGTATTTTTCGTTTTCAGTAGAAATGAGCTTACTGGGAACCCTGTGGTGCATTTGGGAATGAAAAAAATATTAGGGTCAGCAAAAATCGGCAAGAAAATTAGGGTCGGTCGCGCAACAGGAAACACACTTTTTTTTTTGTTTGGCCTTATCAATAACAAGTGATACTGTAATCTTTTTAATGTTCTGTTAAATAATTTTATTTAGAAATTTTTACCTGTAAAATAGTCTTCATTCCTGAGCAAGCTCTCCACTCAACCTAAACACACAAACTAATTATTAAATGGATGGATGGATGAATAGAATGCATGGGATAAATGAATGGACGGGTTGGATCGATGAGTTGGATAGATGGGTGGGATAGATTCATGGGATGGGTGGGGTAGACGATGGGATGGTTAAATGCGATGGATGGATAGATGGATGGATGAATGGATAAGTGAGTGGGATAGATGCATGGGATGGTTGAATGGGATGGATGAATGGATGGATGGATGAATGGATAAGTGGGTGGGTGGGATAGATGCATGGGATGGTTGAATGGGATAGATGGATGGATGGATGGGAATGATATACAGATAGAATAGGATGGAATGAAAGGAATAGAATATATACCTGCTGGTTATGCTCAGCATTAGCTATCTTCTTATTCAATTCAGCAACTCCAGGAATTTGAACTATAAATAACAAAATCAAACCTTAGAATTAAAACTTGGCTTAATACAGTAACAGTACTGCTCAATAGCACAAGCCAAATCATACAATTCCCCAATCATGGCAACATTTTAATATCCTTCAAATTTTATCAAACCCTGAAACAACCTCTGGGCTGATCTAAGTCAGTGCATGGTTAACTCACAGATCAAACCCTGAAACAATCTCTGGGCTGATCTAAGTCAGTGCATGGTTAACTCACAGATCAAACCCTGAAACAACCTCTGGGCTGATCTAAGTCAGGGCATGGCTAACCCACAGATTGAACCCTGAAACAACCTCTGGGCTGATCTAAGTCAGGGCATGGCTAACCCACAGATTGAATTGGGATAATTCTCAATCCAGAGAGAGATCCAGCTTGTAAACTCTAGACTACACCACCCTTGATTTCATTTTTTACCAATATTAGGACTGTTGTAATCAATGCTATCTTGATCCTGTGCTGAATCTTCTTGATCAACATTTGATCCAAACTGTGAAGAGACCATTCCAGACTTCCCTGCAGCTCTGATATCCTCCAGACTATTTGATTTATAAAACTGTTGATGAGAAACAAAAACAAAAACAAAATAGCATGTCACAAATTTGGCAATATTATGTCCTGAGATATTGTAATGCCGTTGGGGATATATGTGCCCCTATGGCAATGTCTCTCACTGCTGTTAATGCCTGACGTCACGGTTTGCAACCTTCAATCCATATATATATATGCAATGCACAAAATTTTCAAATCATTCTCAAGAGCATGCATGAAGAAATATAATACTTTAGGTTAAAATGTTTTTCAGGGTATGCCTCAACTTGTATAGAATGTTCATGTAATGATAAAAAGGTAATTATACACTGTGAAAAGATGAAAAAACTGACGTTTCCGACGCTAGTCCTTCGTCAGTAAGTTTTTTCCTCTTTTCACGTTGTATAATTTACCTTTTTATCATTACTGTTTCATTAGAAACACCGACGCAGCTCACACTAGTTTTTAGCTAGTCATATCTTCTTAGAATATTCATGTGTTCCAGTGATGAGGGTGTTTGGAATTTTACTGTTGGTATTTGTTAGTATTTTGATAATAAAATGAGGCTCACCCTGCATAAATGAGTCAGTATCAATCTATAATCGAGGAACACACTCATATTTGAGTGGAGTCATTCTCATTTGACTTAAACTTTTTTGAGATAGCAAACATGGTACATTGTGGCGTAACTTTGGTACAAACATCTTTTGTTCATGATGCCTTATATGATGCCTTATATAGTGTTGTTTGTACCCAAGTTAGACCACAATGCATCCTGTTTATCAAACTCAGAAAAGGCCCAAGCAAGTACATACCTTATCGTCATCTTCTCCAACGTAATAAACAGATGCTGGTCTTGCTTTTTTGTTCTCACTTTCCTTCTCCTTCTCCTGTTTATAGTTTGCAAGTCGTGCTGACGATATAGTTGCTGACCTAGTGATATTGCTGGGTCTGTCTTTGTTTGTCCTTGTAGGGGGAGGAGGTGGGCGTTTTTTATGTGCTGTCTCCACCCTTGGTGTCGGGCGCAATCCAACACTGTCTTTAAAATTTGGTTGCGCAATGTTTGGTGAGCTACCAAACTGCGTCCTCTCTGATGAAAATTTATCCATATTAGTTGTATTGTTAGGCTGATTTGCTCTTGTCCTTGGTAAACTATAAGATTTATAGTCATTAGCAGCTGTCCTCTTCGGTGGAAGTGGAGCCTTTCTCTTAGGTACTATGGGTAACTCCTTAGATCCAGATTCTGATTGGGTACTATTAGAAGGTAAAGCCACTAGGGGAGCAGCGAGGTTAAGAGAGGATGCCCTGTTCGAGACACTCATGTCCAACAGTGAATCCCCACTGCAACCTTCACTTCCCTTTCTAATACTCTGTCCACCATCTTGACTATCAAAGCCATAGTTAGCTATAGATGATTTCTGTGTATATGCCACACTGCTCTTAGACTTTGATGGGTTAAAAGAAACAGGTGTGAACTTATTATGTGAGCTTTTAAAAGGAATAGCATAGAAAGCCTTGTTAGTTTGTTGTTGGGAGGGGCTTGATTGAGAAGAGTAGCTCCTAGAGAGATTTCTTGTAGAAGTCCTACTCTCTGCTCCAAGTGTCTGAGATTTTGTCTGGGGTGGTCTTGGGGCAGGTTTGGGCTTATTCGAAGCTTTCAGTAATCTATCATCTCCTACACTTGTCACTCTTGTTGCCCTACTTTTATTTGGGCCAGAATATTTACTAAAATTAATTTCAGTTTGTGAATGTCTTTTCCCTCCATTACCTGCCTGGGTTGCTGTTATGCTACTAGATGTGATATGTGCTGGTTGATTTGTCTGTGCAGCGAACCCTCGTCTTATGTCTTTATAACCCAAGCTTTCACCAGCTTGCACGTGACCATTAGGTGTAAAATCGGCAAGTTCTAAGTAGGCGGACGGACACATCCCTGAAACCCCACTATCAAGTTTCCCTTCAATCCAGTTATCATCAACAACTTGTACAACAGTAACAACATCTCCTTCATTTAGGGCTAAATCTCCTGTGTGCAATGCAGAAAAATGGTACAAAGCCCTTGCTCTGTTTCCTTGTCTCCAAAGAATTTTCTGTGGCTGTACAGTCTTTGCATGATCATTATTTGTCTGACCGGCATTTTGTTCTTCAGGTGGTAAGTCAATTTCCACATCAACGAAGCTGGCTGGGAAAAGTCCAACGTTGCCATCAAGCTCTCCTTCTAACCACTGTGACCCTGCACGTTTCCGAAGAAATATAACCTCCCCTTCTTTAAATGTTAGCTCAGAATCGCTTTCTCCAACAAAAGGATAGATGGATGTTGCACAAGCTCTGGGTGGAACTTCGTAAATATCTTGTGAACAATGCTCTACGTAACTCTTAGGAAATAAGCCTGATTTCCCTTCAAAGCTCCCTTCATACCAATCAACATCAATATCTTTAGTTATTATGATTATTCCTCCTTGGGGAAAGCTTAATTCTTCATGGTTTCTTGCTTCAAAGTCATACAAGGCTCGCACTGAAAACATTTCCTGGTTACCATATATTCCTCCATTCTGATAAGACATATGATCGTCCCCACATATAGAATCGTATAAATTCTCATTTCCAACATAAGAGTTAGGAAATATTCCTATTTTACCCCTACTTTCCCCTCTCCACCAGTTTTCATCAACTTTTTCAATGACATTGATTCTTTCGCCTTTCAAAAAGCTGAGCTCGGAGGGTCTTATCCCATTATAAGTTTCTTTAGCAACAAATACATCATACTGTAAGGAGTCGTCAATCTTTGTTGTATAAATAACAGGAAATAGTCCCTTTTTGCCATTGATTTCTCCTTCATACCAATGCTCATTGACCTGACTTTTAACCTTTACAATATCTCCTTCAAAGCCTGATAGTTCATCTGGGTTACTAGCTGTAAAGTTGTAGAACACTCGCACAAAGAAATTGCCATGCCCTTCCATTTATGTAGTAGTAACATACTCTGCATAAAACCAAGAAAAAAATTAGAAATAACAAATTAAAACTTGTCACCAATAGATGAGCTTAGGGATGGGCCAACAAGAAGGACTGACCTCGCTAGCCTGAGTCCCTCATGGAGGTAACCATGGCAACCATGCCAAAGTCTACCCCCTGGCACCTGTCACACTCAAACTCAGTGGAAAATACTTACCTATACTATACTTAGAGCAGGGAGGTGGGTGGGTAAATATTGATCCGCAACGATCAGCATTAATGTTTGGGCTAGTGCGGGATGGATCCGCGATGATCAGCAAGAAGGAGGGGATTAAATCGAGTGGCAAGCACATTTTAAGCCCCTGAAACCCCTCAGATCCCCCCTAACCAGATTCTATGTGGGAGGCCGCTGGGCAGAATTGTCTCGGTTTTAACCTTCCCTAAATTACATTTAGCCTCATTATAATTGAACTTAAAGATTGCTAGACAAAGATAGTCTAACTAACAGGATCCAAAAATCAAACTCAAATTTACTAATAATGAATGAACAGACGATAGGAAACATGCTAATATATTGTCACATATACATGTATGTTCAAAGCAAAGATTACTAATATAATATATCACGATAAATCATTAATTTTATTTTTAGAAAGTATGTATAGGTGTTAATGTCAACCCTCACTGCCATCACATTCAATTACAGACTACATTGGATTATTTTATTAAAACACTTATAATATATATGTATATATATACTAAGCTAATAATTTTCTAACAGATTTTCAAGAATTTTACAAATCGATAGAACAATCGTTCTGAATAACTCAATCCTACAATTGGGGCTCCATACAATTTTGTAACATTCGAGTATAAGCTATAAAATCAATACTATAAAGGATAAACCTTTTATCACGTAGGAAATAGTTCTATTGTCTTAAAGTGAAGCATTGTTTCGCTTCAGTTCTGGATGAGTTCGTATCTAAAGCAACTAATCAAAAATTCAAAACAAAAATGTTTCAAGTTTATTATTAGATTCAAACATTATAATTTAAACTTCTATGGTCTCAAATGAACTCCAAGGTCATTCAATTTCGTAATCCAGATAAATATTTTGGAAAAAATTCGCCGATAAAACTAAGCAGTTATGTGAATAATTTTGCCAAACGAACCAGATCCTTCTACATATAACTTCAAAAGTTGAAAAGTCTTACTTTACAAATTCAAACTTTTGAAATAATCTTGCCGAACGTTCACCTAATAGTTAATATGTAAGCCTACCTAAACAGGTTGGGTAGAATAAAGACAAAAAATTAAAACTAAAAGTTCGTATAAAGGAATTCGTATTTAACAATTAAACCGCGAAGACGAACGAAGAAGCAAAATATTTTGACTGGTATTGAGATATTTTTCGACGAGAATTTAAACAGTATAGTAATATTCAGGTAAAAATCTCAAAATTATACAGACCTTAAAGGTCATAAACTGTAATATTTCAAAGAATAAGAGGCGCAGAAGAATGAAAAAAATCCAGTCTTAAAACTTGACTCATTTATCACGAGATTTGACATTAAAAATTTGAAGTGAAGTCCAATTGAATGACTTACCTTGGAAAAAAGCTAACGTTTTACTAAACGACAGCCAGCCAGATATTCAAAATGCATAGAATAGGGTTAAATATGTTGGTTTAGCGATAGTTGAGAGGTTTTCATGTCGAAAATGCCAAGTTTTCAGGTCAAAAGTTCCCCGCTATTTTACTGTTATTATTGGTCGTCACTTCATGTACCTCTATTTAACAACCCAATGCGCATGACTGCCACCGCATACGCTCATGGCTGCAGGCGTCACTTCTGCTGCTCCTCCGATCCCTCCCCACTGAAAAAAATTCAACCTAATTTTCACATTTTTTCTTCTTTTTCTTTTCTTTTCGTCGTGTTTTGAAGTTTCCTGGCTTCACTTCGTTCCTTCCTTTTGCTTTCTTTTCTTTCTTTCTTTTTTTTTCATTCAAATTTGAATATCAGCGCCCACGAAGACATTTTACTTTTTCACTAAAATGAAAACTCTCCCACTCGAAACTGAAAACTCTGAAAACTCACGAACCGTCCCTTAAAAAATTTTAACTTTTTTTTGACGAAAGTTTTTTCTCGCTCACTTCCTGAATAAAATGAGGACTTCAGACTTTTATTATTATATAAATGTGATACTAGGATATGCAAAAAAATAATTAATTTAATAGTTAGGTGTGGCTGTCCAAATAGCACCAGTATTCAACCATTTCAATTGGACATTCCACCTATCACCTCTTTCTGATTCAATTCACGAAAGCCATTCATAGCTGTCAAGCTTACGGCGCGTTTAATTTCCCACTCATCCCAAATTCAGACAATTTAATGGTTTTCTTAAATGCGCCATAACACATCGTTTTTAGAACTTCAATAACGTATTTTGGCTATAGGGCTTTCCAGCTGATATATCAAAAACAAAAAGCACTCGATCAAGATCAGCTGACATTAAAGAATTCTAGAGTATTCGAAGGCGAAGATGTTTCTCAACGTGATATTTCGCGGTATTCGCTCCAATGCTTCAAGCAATCTTTGCACAGCGTTGGCGCACGGAATCAAGCTGTCCCAAGTTCCCAAGTTCTAATAAAGAGACAACCTAGTTTCTCTTAGTAGGTTGCTGTTTTGTTTTTTTTTTATAAATCTTTCTTTTTTTTTTTGGAAAATCAGGAATCTAGTGATTGAAAATTGTGGCATTTTTAGTATTTGAAAGGGTAGGGATGATCTAAACATATAGCAAAAACATGCCCAACCTCTAAAATTTTGGTTAGACTTCTAGACTGCGAATTTTGAAGGTTTTTTAATTTAGGAAAATCCGGAACCCAGCATGAGTGGACTGGAATGAACTTCGCTTAACTGGATTGTGCGGATCGCAGAACGTTTTTACGCCGAATTTGCAGCTTTTTTTCTGTGATTTTTATTCCAATATTCATAACTAGTAATTTTATCCTGAAATTGTGCCAAAAATCAAGACTTAAAAAAAACATGTTTTTGGGGAGATTATACGATTTCTACATGTAGTTGAACGAATGCCATTGACAAAAAACCAGTCAAATGGTAGCTACACCCAAAAAAAACCATTAATATCTACTAATAACATCTATTTAAGACTTAAATGTTTGACAGGCAAGCGCAATTATTCTACTAAAGTAAATAAACTGACAAACTAAAATTATTTTTATTTATTGAATTAAATATACTACAGGAATTAGCGACCCTGAGTATGTATGGGTAAGAAAGTGAGTAGAAATAGATATATTAAAATTTTATAACACTGTTTTACAAACCATAGCATAAACTGTTTTTTTTTTTTTTTTTTTCATGCGCATCCAATCTTGATGGGCCAGGCCAAAAAACTAAAGAATGCAAATTCAGTAAAATTGAGAAACCAGTTTTATATTTAAAGAGGAGAATAATCGATGTCATGAATTGTTTTCCAAAAATCTCATAGAAATGTATGATAATTCTCATTATAAAGCTCCTGTTCTGGTATCGTGGCCCGTCAAGTTTCTTAAATTTGGATGAGTACGCAACCTTGAGAAAAAGGTCTACTGTAATTTATCTTCTAAAGTAAAATATGTTCACAAATCACCTTAAAACTGATTTGAAAGCAACTCACAATTACATAGTTATGAAGGAATAAAATGGGAAATGATAATTTTTCATCCAAAAATAAAATTGGGAATTATGGAACATAGGTTACTGGGAAATGGAAATGGAGAAAGAATGGAACTGGCATTAAGAATGGAAGTTTTATCCACTTGGAGTATATCAACTTACAATGACAGAATCCTGATCACGAAGGGATAAAATGGGAAATGATATTTTTTGATCCAAGAATAAATTTGGGGATGGGATTTAGGTTACTACTGGCCAAATGGAATGGGAATGGAAAAAGAATGGGACTGTGATTAAGAATGAAAAACTTCCATCCATCCCACAAGATTCCATCCATTTTTTCTTATTATTTTGGCAAAATTTAGGGGTACATGGGGCTTGGGATTGAGATGGATTCAGAGCCATAAAGAGTATTTAACATGCACACACAATATTTATGAAGCAGTCAAGGTGCATATAAATCATAAAAAGTATAGATATTCTATACCTTACTGTATAATTACTTCAGCGTGTAAGAAAAAACACCGACCATGGTGCATGGCCAAGTGTACATAAAAACCATGCATACGGGGCCAAAATGTAAAGAAATAATATGGTGTCAATAGACCTCTTCGGCTTGGGGTAATATTTTCCCATTTCAGGCCACATGTCATTCCCTTGAGAATAAGATTCTTTGTTTAAGCTGTATCCATATTCATGTGTCTTCTCATGTGCAACCGATTGCAAATCTTAAACAAAGAAATGATACTCTGGGGAATGACATGTGGTCTGAAATGGGAAAACATTACATCAGAGCCGAAGAGGTCTATTAGAATGCAAAGTATACACTTGTTCTGTATTTCTTTCCTTCTAGCATTCAGGAACACAACAATTTTGCAGTATAAGATTAGAATAAAATACTGTAAATTTGGCCCTGGATGATTAAATTTCACCCTGCCGTGTGCCATTTTGGACTCAAGTGTATGCATAACAAATAAAAAGATTTATTTACTAACCACTATCTTAGAAATATAATTTCATAAAGTTAATGCAAATATCATTTTCAATAATAGAAACCTTCGTGACATTTAAAAAGTTTATAAACTGTGATCATAATCACAAATATAGAATAATTTTGTCATTTCCAAATTTTTAGGAATTATCAAGAGTTATTTTTTGTGAAAAATGTAAAATCTTGATGAATGTAATATTGAACAAACAGTTTCAAGACTCAACCATATAAAAATATACCACTGTCCTTTGGTCTTCAAAGACATATTTTTTCTGTCATAATTTTCTATGAAAAGATAAAATTAATTTTTTTTATTAAAGTGAAATGCATGGACTACAAATACAGTATTGTTGTTGCTTGAGGTCATGATAATGATAGTGTTTGTTATGATACTAGCAGTGCTGATACTGATTATGATTTATAAGGATGATGACAGTGATCTGCTAATGATGGTGATGTTGGTAATGATGCTGATATGATAGTAATGATGCTTGAGATGATTATAATTCAAATGATGCTGAGGTTGATGTTAAGTATTTGTTGATGATGATGATGATGATGTTGATGATGATGATGATGTTGATGATGATAATGATGATGATGATGGTAATTAAGATATTATTGTTGTTGTTGCTGTTGATGATGACGATGATGATCCATGAGGATGACGATGACGATGGTGATGTTGATGGTGATGATGATGACCATCATGAGTATGATAACAATAATGATAATAAAGACAATAATAATAGATAATAATAATAACAAATACTCATAAATTAATCATTCAGTGTGTAATGCTCACCAAAGGTTCCAGTTCTTTTGGCTCCACCAGTTTGTGCTCGGTCACAAAGTAGTAAAAATGTTTGTAACATTGATTAACATGGGCTTCCTGTGTAGACAAAAATAATTCATTGGGATTCCTGTGGTACTCTCCCACCATGCATGGATCCCAACCATTACAAGGAAGTACAATAAATTTACTTACAGCTCCTAAAGTTTGTACTTTATCAAAATGATGGATGTATACATGAACAAAGACTCTAAACAGTCTGGTTAAGATCTTCTTAGCTGATGGAAGAAAAACTTTAGGAAATGGAACATCTGAAAATTAAAAAAAAAAAAGATTTGGGTTAGCCATGCCCTTAACTTGGTTAGATCAATCCATAGGATGTTTCAGAGTTGGGACTGTAAGTTAGCTGTACCCTAACTTAGATCAGCCCAGAGGCTGTTCTAGAGTTCGATCTATGGGTGGTGCAACAATGAGAGCGCAGTGTGACCAAGGTTTGAATCCTGACGGGCATGGTGTCATATGTGAATAAAGTTATTCGTTGGTTCTGTGCTTCAAGGGTTTTACAGGTTCTCCAGTTTTCCACCCTCCGCAAAAATCAACTTCTAAATTCCAATTGGCATTTCAGTGGATGAAGAGCCACTCTCTGGAAATGCCACTGCTAAATCCTATTTATTTTATTTTTATTTTCATTTAGTTAGCCATGCCTGAATTACATAAGTCCAGAGGTGGTGCCAGGGTTTGTTAAAATTTAGGTTATGGTTAGGCACACCTTTGTCTACTGGGAAAATGTCTTCGTTATTGATTATGTTCTCAATCCAGTCCATAAGCAGTGCTACATACTGTAAGATTAAACACAGATTTATATTTCAAAGTAAGAACATTTTAAATAATGAATGGAATAATGAATGTATGAATGGAGGGGAAGAATGAATAGGCAAAGCATGAATGAATGAATAGGGGGAAGAGGTAGATAAATCAAATCAATTCTAAAGAAATGAATGGATAGATGGATGGAAGGATGAATGGAAGGATGAATGGAAGGATGGCCATGGATGGAAGGATGGCCATGGATGGATGGATGGATGGATAGATGGATTGATGGATATTGTATTGTACATTACCATTCGTGCTGGCACAGCTGCTGGTTTTTTGTATTTATCACCATCACACCAGAAATATTCATATCTAAAAAATAAAATGATGCACATTTTATGATACAAGTTTCGTAACTTAATTATCGCATTTCATAAAAATAAAGAATAAAATAACAAGAACGAAATAATTTAAAAGGAACTATRACATTCCTAAATGGACCACTCTGCCTAAATGGGCCATCCCCTGACTTTGATCAGCTGCAGACGAGGGGCTGTTTATTTTAGGGTATCAATTAAATCTTAAGTTTGAACTTACTTTGGTCCTCCACTCATGGTTGGGCAGGTGGCATCAGTGCAGTATTCAGACACAGTACCATAAATGAGGTTTACACGATTAAAAAAGTCAACGACTAAAAGAAAACAGAAATAACAATAAGAACAATTTATTAAATAGAGGATATTACATGGGCGCGCGGAGATACGAAATTTATCTTCGAGTGTTGAAAAGATCTCTCACAAGTGAGCGCAGCGAACGAGTGAGAGATTTTCAACACGAGAAGATAAATTTCGTATCTCCAAGCGCCCATGTAATATTCTGTTTATTATATATTTATCAATGAAGTATGTTTTGGCTTTTTCAGGCAATTCTTTCCTTGTATTTTTGAATAGCCATCGCTATGGTGTTATTTTCACACGTGAAAATAACATGTTATTTTCACGTGTGAACATATCAATTTTTCGAAATAGAGAAAAATAGATATTTCATTGGTAATTATATAATAATACATTTTAACATTCATTACCTTGCCAGCTTTTGCTTTAATACTTTAGAATGGGACAAATATATTCATAAGAGACCTTTCATTTATTTTATCACGAGGATAAGTTCAATTCAATTGAAATGAAATCATTCAAACCAAGATTTTCCTAGACGAATATCTCTTTTGAAGGATGAGACAAAAGATTTCATATTTCCGAAAATTGCCACAAAAATCGCAGCACAAATCGCCGCAAAAATCGCCAGTTTAAACGGGGCTTAAGGGAAGGGGAGCGGTTAGTAAATAAAGAATTTGAAATAAAATTGAAAGTTAATCCTAAAGTCTTTGTGATTTATATTCACCGTGCACGGCAACCCAATCATTTGGATCTTCTCCAGGCGGGAGTTTGACACAATCCTGTAGTGAAATCCCCGAATGAAGTGTGGCCTGTAAAACAATAGAAACGATTATCCAATTAACAGCTGTAACCTTTAAAACTTTCAATTATTAAATCCCATATATTATCCTCCTTGGTATTACACGCCTATGAGTTCACTATCACAGAATCAAGAGTCGAGAGTTATATTTTTGAGATGAAAGTGAATTATTCATGGCAACAAAACTTTTGGCACGATTCAAATATTACCTTGGCATGTTTATGAAGTTCGTGTCGAAGAGTTCCCTCTCTGAATTTCTTCTTAGGCCTAAAGGTCTAGATGATCATCAAAATTTATTAATAAACTTTTAAACGTATAAATAAATGTCTGAAAAGGGGAATATAGCAGTAATCTTGAAATCAAATGTTTAGAATTTTTAGTAAATAATATATTTACAAATTAATAGCACGCATTAGTTTGGCGACAGATCTATCGCCTCAGCTTCAATTTACTAACAAAATACAATCGAAACTTACCTTGTCCTTCGCAAAAAAGTGAGATAACCCCTTGTTTTGTTTATTGGGTTTAGCAGCCATTAAAATAAATTAAAAAACTGCTTTTGGAATAACTCTTCCTGGGAAAAAATAAAAGTTTGTAGAGAAAGTCGTAATTAATAATTTTTATTCGTAACTTTACCGATTATCAACCGGAAGTCGTTTCATTTCCAAAAAAGGAAAAACACGATTCCAAGCGAGTTATTATTGACTAAAAAAAGTTTGGAATTTTGATCGATTTTTATTCGTAAGACTATGAGCCCGCGAGGATAGATTCTAACGCATGCGTAAAGAAGAGCAAAACAGAATCGAGAATTCTCTTCAATAATCGTGTTGAAATCCTTCAAATTTCTTGGTTTTCAACCCTCATATTAACCCCGATCGTGAATCCAACTATGGCAGAGTATTGGCTCGTTTCTGCTCCAGGGGAAAAAACTCCTCAACAGACGTTTGAAGCTCTGAAAGCACGAATGATAGGGCTTTCTCCAGTGTGGAAATTCTCGATTCCTGAACTCAAGGTAGGCTTACATGTCACATTCTATTTTAGGATCACTGGATAAAACGATATCTTAAAGCGTTCACGCCTCGTTCAGATATATTGATACTAAATTCACTAACGTTTTTGGCCCATAGCTGTAATTATTACACTCGTACATATTTGTACAAAATAATATACCGTACTCCTAGTCATGTGACCATTAGCTTACGAGTAGTTGTATACTTAAATATAGTTAACTTTTAACTATGATCTGAACGAGAATACAAATGAGTATTATATATATTTAATCCTTCTAATGATTTTTTTAATTATAACATTGGCTGTTTTTTATTTTTATTTATTTATTTATTTATTTATTTTTCATTTCTGTCTAATACTGTTATTCAATCTGGTACTGTATAATTGAGTCTTACTCTTCTGTCATTTGATCGTCATCTAGGTTGGTACTTTGGATACATTGGTTGGGCTGTCAGATGACTTAAACAAGCTGGATTTATTTGTAGACAGGTGAATTTAATCATATTTTGTTTCCATTTTTGTAGATTAGTAAGAGAGTGAGTAACTGAAATAGTAAATGGATGGATGAATGAATGAATGAATGTAGTATGAATAAATAAATAGATGGATAGAAAAATGATGAAGTGGATGGAAGGATGAATGAATGAAAGAATAAATAGATAGATAAATGCATAAAGTATTTAGTGGATGGAGTGAGGAAGGAATAAAAAGTGAATAAATCAGAATAGTGAATGGATGGATGAATGAATGAATGTGTTAATTAACGAAGAATGAGCCAATGATTATATACATGGTGAGATAGATAAATCAATAGATTTAATGGATGGATCGATGAATAAATTAATGAATGGATAAATAGATAGATGGTTGAGTAGCTGGATAAAATAAATAGCTGGCCAGGTAAACGAGTAAAAAGTAATTTAAACCAAACATTTCTTTTTCAGTGTGACGAGGAAAGTAGCTCATTATATGGTAGATGTTTTGGAAGAACATCAGGTATGTTTTTCTTTTCATAGTTTCAGTATTTATATATTAAGATAGAGTACAAACACTAGAATATTTATTGTGAAGTGGATAAGGATCTTACCCCTGACAATCAAAAATTAGTTAAAGACACTGTTAACTCTTTCATTTCTGATGGCTCTTTACCCTCCACTGCTAAAAACCTTTTTGTTATTACTCCTCGTACTTCTCACGTCTATTTTCTTCCTAAGATTCACANTTTAGTGTTTGTACTCTATACTTTGGTGTTACTGTCTCCTTGCTTTACAGCAAGATTGATTGGTGATTTGGTTTTTCACTACTGCCAGTCAAATCTAAATCTAATCTAATTTATTGCTATAATAATTATCTTTTATCCTAGGACCGAGTAAAAGAAAACTTGCTCGCAAATGGACGTAAGTTAAAAAAAACATTTCCACCTTGCAATTTTGTCATGAATTTTATGTAAATCAACTTTCACGTATAACCCTTGTTTAATACTTCTTTTATTTTTCAGAGGAGTTATCAAATTATGTCACTAAATTCCAATGGGACACAGCTAAATACCCTATAAAACAATCCTTAAGAAATATAACTGAAATCATCAGCAAGGTATGCATTTAACAATGATTAAACTATCATTGGAGTTTACCTCTCTATCAAGTTTTTTAAATATTGTATAGTAAAGTGGTTTTATATATGTCTCCTTTTTTTCATGGAACAGCAAGTCACACAAATAGAACATGACTTGAAGTCCAAAGCTCTGGCTTACAACAACATTAAAGGAACACTGGCATCTCTTGAAAGAAAATCCACGTAAGTAAGAGGCACAAGGAAACAAATATAAAACATACACAGGGCTGTCAACTCTCCCGGATAAACCGGGAGTCTCCAGATTTTGGACTGTATCTCCCGGTCTCCAGATTAGAGTCTCAAATCTCCCGGATAATCCCCGAAGCTGACCATTTTTTGTGAGACTCGACTTTCACAGCCATAATATTCCAATTATTTTATGTTGTTTGTGTTATTTTACATCGCTAACAAAATCAAAACGTTCCTCATAAACTGTTCTTGCAAGCAGGCCATTGTAATATAAGYGATAATCTGATTGGTCAGAAATAAACCAATCACATCAAATGTTACAAAGTGAAAGACGTCTTTTCGCGTGCTTTTTGACTCACTGTGACGTCATGTCCCTTCTTCAATTCTTCAGATTTGAATATCTCAGGGTTGACAGTCCTGCATACAGCTCAGAAGGGTGCAATATCATTTTGTGTCATCTTCAAATCAGGGGTTTTATTAAGGGTCAGGTATCGGAGAATGCTCCAGCAAATGAGCAAAATTCTCCGGTTTAAACTGCCATTTATAGCTTGGTTGTTTGTAAAAATATTCCCTTAGACTCTCTCTCTAGTTCATAACCAGCTCCTGTCATTTCAAAACTGATTTAATTTTTTTCTGTTTAGGGGAAGTCTGCTCACAAGAAATCTGGGAGAACTAGTTAAGAAAGAGCATTTTGTTCTGGATTCTGAGTATCTGACAACATTGCTAGTAGTTGTACCTAAGTATGTCTGTATCTTAACTATTTTTTAACTTAGTTATCCCATTTCAGACCAGATTTCATTCGCTAGAGTATCATTTCTTTGTTTAATAGTATTATACAACTCAAACAAAGAATCTTATTCTCAAGGGATTGTATGTGAGCTAAAATTGGAAAACATTACAAAACACCCAAGCTAGATGGAGGAAACCAGATGGAGTGCAGTTAAAACGAAATAAATAATCTTACTTCAGACATTATTACATAAGACCCAAAATAATGCATTTTGGTCTTGGAATATGTTATAAAGTATGCAGTATTCAACATTTTTTGAAATAGCTGTATAGAACAAAATCAAAGATTATAATGTCTGTTTATAAGTGATTTAGAAGATTATCTAAACACTGTTTGTCTTGTTTGTTTTTGTTTTTTTTTGTTTTTTTGAAGGGTTCTCTTTGGTGACTGGAAAAACAAATACTGGAAATTAACAGACATGGTAGTGCCAGAGTCTACCAAGTGAGTTGTAACGTGGGAAATTAGATAATATTATACCCTTGTCCCAAAGGTGTTCTTAGTATCATATTTAGTAGGCCTATGACTTCAACTAAAAAAATCTAAATTTGTAAGGGAAGTAGTATAGGTTTTGGTGAGAAATTTTTTTAGTATCAAATAGTTAGTGAAGGGCAAACTCTCATGTACTAGATTACAAACACTAAAGGTGTGCAAAACTTTGCACTATTTAGTAGTAAATAGTGCTAATTAAACAATAGAAAACAATAGGATTAGCATAATTTAGCAGTATTTATTGGTATTTATGTTACACACTTATAGTGTTTGTACTCTAACAACTTGAGAGTAAGGTATAATCTTAGATAATTACTGGTATTTATTTGTTGTTTTTGTGTTATCAGATTAGTGTTTGAAGATAATGAACACGGCCTGTTCACTGTCACTCTGTTCAGGAAAGTCATTGATGAGTTTAAACTTCATGCAAGAGACAACAAGTGAGTTTTTGGTATCGTCAACACAGGGTCAAACCTAATTTATTTTAATGAAAGCTGGGTGAGGGTTGATTTAATAGAAGGGTCATGAATTTCTTACTGAGTTATAGGGGGATACCTTACAAATCTCCCAGCCCTCCCCACCCCAAATAAAAATCATACCTTTCCCAAGCCTAAATGATGTTGTCAAACCCTCAATGATCTATTTTCTGTAGATTCCTGGTTAGAGATTTTGTTTACGATGAGAAAGAACTTGAGGCTGGCAAAAATGAAATTTCAAAGCTTGAAACAACAAGAAAGAAACAATTTGTAAGTCTTCAAAATATTTTGATTTTCATACATGTCTGGGAAAAAACTATACTTTTTGGATATCTTAACTTGGGCAAAATTTTTTCCCTTTCGGATTGTGTCAGAAATGGGAAAAGATTACACCCAAGCTGTTATGAATCTATTATTTTTTTCTATTTATTTTCCTTTCCATTAATTGTCCATCAGGGTCCACTAGTAAGATGGCTAAGAGTGAACTTTAGTGAAGCCTTTACTGCATGGATCCATGTCAAGGTATAGTGTGTAGTTCCAAAAATTATCCATACCCCCCTCACAGAGGAATTTTTTTCAGACACCCCCCCCCCCCCTGCCCCCCCAAAAATTCCAATTTTCTTCCATACGATCTCTGTAATTCTCGTTTTTTCTCTGACCCCCTACTCTTCGGAAATTCCAAATTCCTCTGTGGGGTGGGTATGGATAATTTCTGAAACTACTCATTGTCACGTCACATACTACATGCAGTTGCACTGTTGTCATGGAAACATGTCACTAACCCTCTCCTTGCAGTTGCATCATAATTAATATTTTTTAAATGTTTCAGGCACTTACTGTTTTTGTGGAATCTGTATTAAGGTATCTTAAAAACGAAAATCACAACTTGTGAATTTTTGAATAAATTATTTTTATGTAAGCATGCACAATACTACAACTTGAAGCCTGTCTTTAAATTATGATCGTTATACTTTATTATTCTTAGGTATGGCCTTCCCGTCAATTTCCAAGCTATGCTCATACAGGTGATTGAAATAAAATTTCCTTTATTCTGACCTTTCTAATGTGTTCCCATCTCAGACCATTTCATTCCCTTGAGTATTATTTCTTTCATAGACCCTTTTATTTTGGCTGTAATGTATCCCATTTCCGACCACGTCATTCCCTTGAGTATTATTCCTCTTATGGACCTTTTACTTTGGGTGTAATGTTTTCCCATTTCAGAATGCAAATCATTCCCTTGGGTATTGTTGCTTTTTTGGACCCTTTTACTTTGGACGTAATGTTTTCCCATTTTAGACCATGCCATTCTCTTGAGTATCATTTCTTTGTTTACTGTGATTTCCACAAACATGCGAACTCTGTGTCTCCGAGCTGCATGCTAAAATTGTCTTTTCACTGCTGTCAATCAAACCTAATCAGTCGGTACCTTTCATATTTTTGACTGGCGGCAACAAAAAAATTTTTCAGCATGAAACTAAAATACGCAGAGTTTGCATGTTTATGAAAATGTTGTGCATGAAAAGACACATGAATATGGATAAAACTCAAACGAAGAATGTTATTCCTAAGAGAATGACACATGGTCTGAGATGGGAAAACATTACACCCTAGCTAGAGGTCTTACCCAAGTTTTAAGAGAATCAATGAGATAATATTTTCTTCATTCCGACCAGATTGTTGTTTATTGAAGTGTCTTCTTATAAAAGATAATAAAATTGAAGACCATGTTTTTTTCTTAACACTAGCCATCCAAGAAGACTCAAAAGAAGATTCGTGATGTTCTGAGTTATGCTTACAGCCATCTGGAATCAACGTCATACAACTCTGACATAAATGATGTAAGAATTTAATCATGATTATTATAATGTAGCTCTCTCCAGCTTATTCTATCCCTTCATCACATTCCTCCCTTCCATCCATCCATCCCTGCCATCCATATCTTCCATCCATCTGTCCTGCCATCCATCTGTCATCCATCCATCTGTCTTCCATCCATCCATCCCTGCCATCCATCTGTCTTCCATCCATCTGACCTGCCATACATCTGTCCTGCCATCCATCTGTCATTCATCCATCTGTCTTCCATCCATCTGACCTGCCATACATCTGTCCTGCCATCCATCTGTCATTCATCCATCTGTCTTCCATCCATCTGTCTTCCATCCATCCCTGCCATCCATGCCTTCCATCCATCTGTCCTGCCATCCATCTGTCTTTCATCCATCTGTCCTGTGGTCCACTCCTACCACAGTGGCCAATCCAAAACAATTTCAAGGGGTGTGTCTATTACCTGGAAAGGCATCACACAGCGCCCTTTTTAGGTCTTACCTTATGTGGCTATAAACAGATGTCTTATATCTGAAAGAATATTTGAATAGCAGACTAGCAGTTCTAATAACGGTGGCTTATAATCAGGGGGTCTGTAACCAGGATTTTACTATATTTTGAGGCAGTTTTTAACAGTTTAAAATGTTTTTTTTTATCAGCTTCAGGTTGATATTCCAGGTTTAATCATGGCACAACAGGAATACTTTCCCTACGTGTTCTACCAAGTCAAACTCAATCTACTTGATAAATAATCTTATGAATTCTGGTCAAATTATCCACCTTCTATATCTTCATTAGCATGGAAGCCAAGTAAAGAACTCTTATTGTTATTGAAGCGTAGGTAAAGCAAGTTCTGATCAATAAATAAGGGAACTCATTGGAAATGCTAAATAAATGGCTCCCTGTTTCAAACACTTTAAATTGACTAGAATTGCCAAGTTTCAATCAGCTGATAAGAAAGTCTTTAAATCTCATTATCTGCTCTAAATAGCAGGCACACACTGACCACCATGTGCTGTCATCCAGAAGAATGCTACTGAAAAATTATGATCCAGCTGATGATTATTCCACATGAGACAGGAAATTATGTCAAAAGATATCGAGCAATATTATTAACATTGTTATTAATGTTACTACATGATGTAGTACCTATTTCAAAGGGAAAGTAAAATGTTAGTGGGATTCTAGTTGTCCTGAATCACCTTTTGGGGGCTAAGCCTGAAATGCGGACTAGAATCTTACTTTTATTTTAACTCCCCAGTGTGATCGTTATTCAGACTTCCAGTATCAAACACCTCAAACATTTTGTGATAACAAGATACCAGTGCACAAGCAATGCAGACTAGAATGTCCTGAAATGCAATGCAGACTAGAATCTTACCTTCATTTTAACTCCCCAGTGTGATCGTTATTAAGTCTTCCAGTATCAAACACCTCAACCATTTTGTGATAACAAGATACCAGTGCACAAGCAATCTAGTTACTAAAAATTCTGCTACCAAATCCATGCTTTATTCTCCATAAAAAGTAGCATAATCTTTTTATTTTTGAACTGTACAAGAGATTCATATTCTTCAATTTTGAGAACAGACACATTTTATTATTCTGCTACTAAAAAACTGTCTTGTTCTTAGTTTGTCTTCTTCAAAACAAGACACATCAACATTAACAAAATTAATATTACTGTCTTTACTCAAGTGAATGTATATGTAAATAAGAATTATCTAGGGAATGTTATGATTGGGGTATACTTAAGGTGGTGTTACACAAGACGATTTGCAACGAATATTTTTCGCACAACACCGTTACATTAAAAGTTGGCCTTGTGTAGCATGGCACACAGTTTCGATTTTTAGCAATATTTTGTTGAGGCAACATGCTGCAGGTTTTTGAAGGAGGTTTAAAAACTCATAACATTGTTGCTATCAGTAATTTTGTGTTGCCACGAAGCCACCTTTTAATGCAACAATGATGTGATGTGTAACATCACCTTTACAATTGCTTTTATTTCCAAGCAAGGCCACTCTGCAAATAGTCATTCAAATTAGCCAATCACATTTGAGTATTTAAACAATGAAATTCTTTTAAATTGTAATGGACCTATCTCATGTGACGGCCATCTTGGCTTGGACAATAGATTCACCTGCAGCCTCGCATTCAGGTGCTTCAGAATGACAACTGAATTATTATTTCAATTTCAATATTATTGAGATGCTTTATTAACAGTATGTGTGGTAGAATTGGTAGAGGTGGCCTTCCTTGGTATAGTCAGTCATTCAATAAAATTCTTCCTAAAGATGCTATTGCTATTTCTCAGGTGTAGGTATTAATAACAAATAGATATCTAATAATTTATAATGATTATTACTAAAGTTTGCAGACATTAGGGAATTAAATTTTGCTGAAAATATTTGTGAACATTGAAAAATAAAAAAATGTGATATAGCTATGGTATTTTTCTTATTATGAAACAATATTAATTATAAAGGAGAGGTGCATAACTGATACAAAATCCTATTCTACGCTTCTCAGTTCTCAAATTTTGTCAGTTAAATATGYATGTCATCAGGGACAACATCAAAAGTATTCGATAGGAAGCAAGTGTGGGTACTGTGATTTTCAGTAGTGTTGTCCCTGACTACATGCACATTTTTATCAACAGAACTTTGTGAAAAAAACTTGAACTACGAATATTTATTTTAAACGATTTTTTAAATTTTAGCAGAACATGAAATCATACATGAAGAATTAATGGCATTTGTATCTGAAATGTATCAGATATTTAATCACTCATGTTCCATAGGCTCCCTTTACATGCATCTTCTGTGAGCACTACTTGCTGCTACAAGACTCACATTACTCCTGCTCAAATGTAAGGTGTTGGATGACAGTTTTTCATCTACTTACAGATTAAAGTCAAAAGGCTGGAATCTTTTTCTGAAGGCACCAGCCAACTGCTTTTCTCTGTCCATGGAGACCTTACACTCTTTCCAATCTGCTCTGTCAGGCATGTTAAGGATAGCATCACATGCTAGCACTTCCCTGGATGGGATAAGGAAAAAATGAAAGAAAGAATGGGAGAATGAAAAGAGAGGTAGTCCACTCGGCTCCCTACTCTGAGGTTCAGGTTCTGGTCTCAGGTTTGATTCCTAGACTTGGCATTACGTGCAACTAGAGTTTGTTTGGTCTCTCCCTTGATTCAAGGTGGCATACGCAGCTAACACGTCTATCACCACTGTGAGTCCAACAGGTCTGGTCGCTGGTTTGAGCCCTATGGTTGCCACATGTGAATTGAGTTTGTTTGATGTGTTGTTCTCTCCTATGCTACGAGGGTTTTCTACGGGTTCTCAGGCTTCCTCCCTCCGTAAAAATCAACATGTGAGTTGAGCGTTGTGTGCACAGAACATTGAATGTAGTGGTAGTGCGTGTGAGTGAAAAGTGTCTCCAATTAGTGTGAAAGTGCTAGAACGACTAGATACTTAAATAAAGTAATTTATTTTATTATTATTTATTTACTTAAGTAGTTTTCTCCATGTTCTTCTGTTTTCCTACCTCCAAAAACCCAACACACAAAATTCTAATTTTATTTGTGAGTCAGCCATGCCCTGATTTAGATCACCCAGGGATTGTTTCAGGATTGAATAAAAAAGATTAAAATTGAATGTTAAGAAGAAGGAAAGGAACAAAGAAAGGATGTACAGTACCTGCCGAACTGTAGGTCCATCTTGCCTCGTACTCTGTGTAGCAATCTATCACCATTATTGAACTCCACAACAAAATAGGGTGCACCAATAGGAACAGCCTTGAAATGAAATCATACAACAATGAGGTAAGAAATTACTACCAGGACAAACAATAACCCTGAATATGAGGGATTTGGGTCCCCTCCCCTCCCCTCCCCTCCTCTCCTCTCCTCTTGTCTTTTCTTATCTTCTCTTATCTCCTTTCATTTCCTCTTGTCCCTCACTTCAAACCCCTCAAACGCAAGAGTTATGAGAACAAAGGTGAAGGCAGTAAAATTGCTAGAGATGACTTACCTCACTTAGTGGTTTTCCCACTAGTATTTCTTTCATTTCCATTCCTCTCATTTCAGCTTCTTCTTTGAATATCTTCTTCAGTGATGTGTCCTCCATTTTTGGAACGGGAACAACCTGAGAAAGATGTATAATTGAAAAAATAGTGAACAACAAACTGAGGAATAAATGAATGAACAAATGAATAAATTCATGAAAGGATGGTGCATGGAGTGAGGAAGGGATGAATAAATAAATGGAGGGAGGGAGGGAGGAAGGGATGGGGGAGGGACGGACAGACAGATGGACAGATGGATGGATGAACGGACGGACGGATGGACAGATGGATGGATGAACGGACGGACGGACGGATGGATGGATGGACAGATGGATGGATGGATGGATGAATGGACAGATCAATGAATGAAAAATACTTAAAGAACTGGAAGATCTTGTTCCACTAACCTGAAGCTGCAAGTGTTGAGTGTAAAAATTTCTTTCATAAATAACACAGGATTTTCCCTCCTCACTAAACATTCTCTGTAAAGCTTGTTTGAATCTAGATTTAGTCAAGGTATACACAGATAATAAGCTAATGCAGACTTACGATAGCAGTATTCTATACCATACAACATTTTACACAACATTGTCAAATTATTGCACAATATAATTTGAAACTAAGGATACTTCTCAGTTTCCATCAGTGTTTCCTACAAAGTAAAACAGAAAAAGACTTACATAAAAGCAATCATGTGCAATCATTAAACAATAGAAAGAAACAATAGAAATAAAGAAATAATACTCAACAATTAGTCTAAATGGGAAAACATTCCCCCCAAGCTAAAAGGGTTTATTGAGGAAAAAATAATATTATGAAATCAGTATATGATTATTTTGAATAACACATTCACACAGTAATGATGATGATGCTGATGATGCTGATGATGCTGCTGCTGATGAAGATGATGATGATGATGATGCTGATGATGCTGATGAAGATGATGATGATGATGATGCTGATGATGCTG
>NW_022261273.1:0-15967 GCF_009602425.1 Actinia tenebrosa | reverse complement strand
GGATGGAGGGATGGATGGATGGAGGGAGGGAGGTAGGGAGGGAGGAATGGAGGGAGGAATGGAGGGAGGAAGGGAGGGATGGATGAAAAAATGACCATGATAAACAACACCCTGACTTACCTTTTTCTTTTCCTTGTTGCCAACATAAGACAGAGAGATAAACCTAGTAACATGTCTTGATGGCTCTTTCAAAACCTGATGATTTCTACAAACACGAGAAAAACAAATCATTATGTCAATTATTTTATGGGTTTCCTGTGTCATAATTGTATTGGTAAGGACAAAAGTCCCTGTGTTTCCAAGGCAACCGCAATGATTGCCTGTTAGAATGCTTCCCTATAATTGGCTGATTATTCTTGAAACATATCTCACTAGATAAAATTCATGCAACACTTCAATTGTACAATTGTAATTAAATTTTTATTAATTTTAAAGAGCAGTGAAAGAAAGCATTATATGAAGACAAAGAAAAAATTTTTTTTCATTACAAATTATTTGTTATTTATTTCATTTTCATATAAATAGCCAACTTTTGATATTCTTGTTGAGAGATCAAGCACAAAGCGGTTTAGAGTCAAGGCTCTGGGGAAACAATAGCGTAATCATGATAATTATCCCTTTGTTCCCCAGAGCCTTGAAGGATAGTTTTGTGCTTGATCACTCAAACAACCTATTCTTTAATTTTTTTATTTTATTTTTTAAATATTTTGAAATTGGACAATCAGCAAATGTAAACTATTAAAACCACACATAAATAGTAAGTTTAAAATTAGTTCAAATATAAGTAATCGCTTCATGTGTTACCCAGGTCTATTGAGTGTTCCATGTAGTTTATCAACGAATATTTGATTTTAAGGACAAATGATCAGTTTTTATCAATAGTAAAAAGATGCTAATACTCAAAAACTTTAAATTTCTTTCTGAATTCCACATTTTAAGAGATATTTTAATTTGAAAAAAACAGGAATCATGTAGACTGAGGGATTGGACTGTGGAAATTTGTTTTTCAAATTTCCAGCTTTTAAAAGGGTATAGATGATCTTGATATGCAGAAAAAACACGTCCAACCTTTAAAATGTCATTTGCACTTCTAAATTCTGTATTTTGAGCGATTTTTTTATTTTGGAAAATCAGGAACCGAGCATAAATGGACTGGACTGGACTTCGGTTAGCTGGATTGTGCGGAACGCATAAAAATTATTTTGTCTAATTTTCAACTTTTGATAGAGTATAGATAATATTTATACAGAGAAAAAACATATCCAGCCTACAAAATTTGATTTATGCTTCTAAATTGTGAGTTTTGAGCAATTTTGTTATTTTGGAAAATCTGGAACTGTACATGGATGGACTAGACTTCAGTGAACTGGAACATCCGGATCTCAAACTTTTTTACACCAAATTTCCAGCTTTTGTCCTATAAATTTTGCATTAAATATTCATAACTAGTACTTTTGAGCACAAAAAACAAGATTTTCAAAAAACCATATTTTGGCAACCATTATTTGCCAGTTTTTAATGGCAATGTGTTTAAGGTACCTGTAAGGCGCTCTTTCATAATGTATACCATCTACACTAGCAAAGTGATATCTTGGACGTAATTTATAGCAAAGTCTTGAAACCAATTTTGAGCCATTAGGAACTGACAGAACATCAGGCTGTGACATAAAATAAGAACTACAGTGGAATATGCTCAAATGAAAGCTTATAAATAAACCTTCCTAATCCTTTGACCTTAAGCTTCTGCTATCTCCCTCCTTGGAAATTTCCATCCCCTCCATGGGGAAGGTATAGATATTTTCTGGAACTACACAATATAACATTCTCAGACCCTCCCCACCCTTTGGAAATTCCAATTGCCCTCCATGGTGGAGGTATGGATATTTTCTGGAACTACACAATATACTTCTCAGACCCTCCCCACCCCTTGGAAATTCCAATCCTCCTCCATGGTGGAGGTATGGCTATTTTCTGAAACTACACAATATACTTCTCAGACCCTCCCCACCCCTTGGAAATTCCAATCCCCCTACATGGTAGAGGTATGAATATTTTCTGGAACTACACAATATATCGTCCTCCAGACCATCCCTCCCCACCCCTTGGAAAGTGCAGTTTTATCTACCCAGGTTATGAGGTATGGTTGGCTTAAAACAATTAGGTAATATATTACTTACTGGTTTGCTGGTATATTCAATGATATCTTGAGGCCAACAACATGTCAACAAAATATCTACTCCTTGAAACTTGTCTTCATTGGACTTGTTTGAAAGGGATTCTACATCTTCTTGAGAAAAAGTACTACCACCCTGTTATAAAATAGCACAAAATCTTTAATTTTTTGAATGGGAATTAAATAGGACATAAGTAAATCACTTCTAAATTCCAATTCATTCTGTGATTTAGCAGCATTCTGTCTTCAATCAGACCAGAGATTATTTTAGGGTTTGATAAATTGGAAGATCTTA
This sequence comes from Actinia tenebrosa, assembly GCF_009602425.1. Next base: position 13,499 of record NW_022261273.1, on the reverse strand, counting down.
AAAGACTGATCAGGGCAATCATAAAGACTAATGGCTTCTTTACCTTTATCCCACTAGACTGGTCTGTTCCACTAAGATAAGCAATTTGTAGCCCAGTTCCTGTTGTCAAAATTCCTTTTCTTCCTAAAAGTTGCATTTAGAATATTATTCATACTAAAAGATTATAAACTTGATAATCTATCCACCCATTCAATTTTATCAATCCTCCCATCCATCTATTCTATCTTTTCCAGCCATCCCATGAGTGGGCCATCTCTCAATCCATTTTTCCCTCCTTTCTGTCTCTGACATCCATCCTCTCACACATCCAATCCCATTCATTCCAGCCATTCCATCCCATCTCATTTCTCCATCTGTCTTCAAAAGCCCATTTATTCCAGACATTGATATTTCATCCATCCATTGATTTAAGCCATCTTTAAAATGATAGACAAAACATATAGTAAAAGTGGATTACCCAGAAAGGTGATATTCTCACAGAGTTCTTTTCCATCTTCCAAAAAAGATGAGTCAAAATATTTCATCTCTTCTGGGTCACTTGGTCCCAGGATATAAGTTGCAATAGGAGCAAGAGTCTCTCTGTTCACATAGGAATCCCATTCCTTCTTATTTTCATCTGTGTTGCCGAAAAAACTTCCAACACAAAGCAGCAGCTATAAAGTAAATAAAAAGAAGAGAAGTTCAAATGAACTGTACTGGAATTTTGGACATTATTAAAAGTAAGAAGTACAGGAAAAGAAAATATATGTTTAATTTTATAGGACCACCAGCCACTCTAATGCTGCTTCGCTGTCCTTTTTTTGGGGTCCATGGAAAAAGTTGCTTCAGAGCCCCCCTAACCGCATGGATATACAGCTGCTGAAATAATATTCATCACCCTTAGGATATTGTTGTTCTGGTTATTGTTATTATGATTGTCATATTATTAGGTCCCCAACCCTTCCCCCCACCGGAACACAGGCCAGTTTTTTCCCAACTCACCAAATGTATTTCATAGACAGTAGTCCCCCCCCCCCCCCCCCCCCCCCCCCCCCCCCCCCCTCCCCCAGAGTTCGCCGCATAATTTCACAGACAAATCAAAGGCTTGTTTGAAAACACTCACTTCGAATTCTGGGTTTTTTTTCAGAATATTCTTGACTCTAGTATAAAGCTGGTTTATTTTACCATTCACTTCGCCACAAACTAAACTGGAAAAAAATAATACAGCTTAATTTCTTGGAACTTCTGCATCATTTTTAACAGGAAAATTCATACAAAATTACACAAAGTAGCACAACTTACACCTTCATCGTCGTCATTCTGACTCTAAAGAATTTATTTCGTGGTGTCAAAGTGGTTTAACATGAATAAATAACCTTGAAAATGCTGAGTGAAGATGAAGAATTTCTGCAAGAAAAGAAAACCAAATCTGCCGCCATTTTGAATAAGCCTCGTTTGGGTGTTGATACCCGTGTTGCATGCTGGGATAAGATCCGGGACACCACGTGGTTGGGTCTCTTTTCAGTGGCAGCCATGGCGGAACAAGTAAGGACTAAAATACTTCCACTTTAAACAAAAAATAAACCACTAGAGCTACACCCAAATGCCCTAAAAATATCCAAATTAAACGCTCCCATCATCCTTTTATCTATATGTGAAGTCGAATTATGGGTTTATAGTTATGAAACTATCTTTTTTTAACTTTGAAAAACCATGTGTTTTGCTGTGGCCATGTTGGACAAAATTTAAGAATGTGGCTCGATCACGTTTACGAGGGCTTTTTCAACATTTGTGGGGGTTTTGATTCGGTATTTAGCCATAATACTAAAATGAAAGTAAAGTTTATATGATTTATCAATAAGTTTGGGTTTTGGTTAATGGCTTTGGTAACGTTTTCCGTGCTTACTAAGGAGTTGTGTGAGCACATTAGTGTTTGGGAAATTCAAATATACAATAAGGCATCGATCTAGTCTTGTTTTCCAATACTTATAGGTACCATCCATTTATTAGTCCTCGATGAGAGTTTTCAATTTGGGGGTAGGGAGGGGTAGACAGAACTAAGATGTCCCACATTTCCAATGGGCCTCTCATTTCCTCTATTAAAATACAGCAATAATTAAAGTAACAAATTCTTCATTTAATCCTCAGACCGAGAGGGCCTACCAGAAACAGGCACCCATCTTCCAAAACAGAAAGCGCGTTCTTGGACAAGTTCTAGGAAAGAAGAAGGAATTACGCTATGTCAGAAATGTTGGTCTAGGATTCAAGACACCTAAAGATGTGAGTATTGCATTCATAATCACATTTTGGCTGGTAGAAGAATGCTAATATGGGGTGGCACTTGAGGGTTCGATCATCAATTCACTACTTTTGAATCATCAATCTTGATTGTTGCCACACTTGTGTAAGTCCAAAAGATATCTCAAACCACAGAGAAAATTGGAAATTCTGGAGGAGAGGACGGTCAGAGAAAGAACAAAATTACAGAGTTTGTATGGAAGAAAATTGGAAGTTCCTGGGGGTAAGGGGGTCCTTTTACCAATTCCCTCTGTGGTGGGGTACAGATATTTTCTGGAACTACACATTACTGGTTTTCAATCATTTTCAAGACACTAAAATAACAAATGAAGTAATTGCCATGTTGGTTGATATACTGGTAGCAAAAGATATTGATGAACAATCTTTTGTTACGTTCAACCAACATGGTAGCAATGATAATCAGTAATAACTGTAAAAATGGAAGATACTGACTATAATCAGCATATATTCAGGTAACAATATGTTATGATTTTGAAATGGTGTAAAACAGTATTTTTTATACGATGCATCAAGACAATTTATCATATTTTTCCCTGTTAAGGAAATATCCTAACAAGATGTGTGCCCTTTTTAGGCTATTGAAGGTAACTACATCGACAAGAAGTGTCCCTTCACTGGAAACGTCAGCATTCGTGGCCGTATTCTTACTGGGGTGATAAAAAGCATGAAGATGAAGAGAACCATTGTTGTAAGACGTGACTATCTTCACTACATCAAGAAATACAACAGATTTGAGAAACGCCACAAGACCTTGTCTGCACATCTGTCACCTTGCTTCAGGTACAGTATTTCCATTTGACTGTTATTTAAGAAAACAAATGTGTTGTAGTAGATAATTTTATCACCATAAGTACAAAAGATAGCATACTGAAGTTTCGGACGTTAGTCAATGATTGACTCTGACGAAGGACTAACGTCCGAAATGTCAGTCTACTATCTTTCGTACCTACGGTGATAAAATTGTCTACTACGACACATTTGTTTCAACTTAAAAACACTGACGCAGTCCAAGCTAGTTCCAAAACTAGTCGTTATCTACATATCTGTTATTTTAGAAGGCATGTTTCTAACATTTTATGTATTCTCACTCAATGTTGAATCCTCCTGGTGATTTTGCAGCTTTTTTATTTTTTTCCCTTAACAAATCTATGATTTTTCCATTATTTTAATCCCTAATGGGAGAAGCCAAAACATTACAAAGGCATTTTTGAATTTTTTAAATTCAAATTTGAGGGAGGAGAAGTATATTCATATCTTCAATAAAAGACATGAAAAAAGATAACTTGTTTGTATCTTTCATCATCAGGGATGCTGCATTAGGAGATGTTGTAACTGTTGGTCAGTGCCGTCCCCTTAGCAAGACTGTTCGCTTCAATGTGCTCAAGATCGCTAAGGGAACAGGAGTCCAGAAGGATAAGAAACAATTTGAAAAATTCTAAACATGCTCTAATAAATTGCTGTTGTGGCTGAATGGTATCTGAATGTGTTTTTGGTAGAGGAAATATTTGGGTACACTGTTTTGGGTAGACAGAACATTTGGGTATCTTTTGGGTAGAGAAATATTTGGTTATTGTTTCATGGGTCATATTTGTGTTTATGGGTCCTTGATAATAACAGAACGTTGTGCGTCATCAATAACCAGCTTCACATGAGTTGTCTATAGTAGTGACTAAAAAGTATTTCAGAAAAATACCTTTTCCAATCTAAGTAAATTTAGAATCTAAACTTTCCTTTGCAAAATTTATACGAAGCCATTTTAGATTTTTAATATTTTAAACACAAATTTTTCAGAATATTGATTTCCTGGTCTATACTTTTTTATTTCTAACAAAAATAATAATAAATTATTTACATAATATATTATATATTTTCTCCCAAACTTTATCCAAAAATATGTTATATCCTACAAATTTTGATCTTTTGGATTTCGATTTTACATAAGTATGATAAATTACAAAATGATTAATAATGCTAGATTTCTCTTTTTACAACTTCCTCCATGAAAAATATATTACTAACAATATAATACAATTTTTTAACAGAATTTATATTCTCGTTTGAGCTAGGATTTACAAGTTTTACTCGGACATTTCCTGAGAAAGAATTGAAATTTATTGAAACATTTACCAAAAACTATGAGCATTCCTTTAAGATTTAGACCTGTACAAAATAACTTAGTCATTTTAGTGTCCTAGAGACAATAGGATGATGGCATCATTTCACTAATTTTCTTTCTTAGTTAAATTTATATTCCCTCATGAAAATAGTAAGACAATTGGTACTAATTAACTGAACAAAAGAAAGTGTGCAAGGGAGTCTGTCTGGTAGTAGAGGTCAATGACGCCATCATGCAACATCCTATTGGTTCAAATTTATATCACAATAATTGTGAGATGAATTCATGCTGTAGCAGTTCACATACAGAAGGTCTTGCACTAGGTTCCCTAAAAGAAATAATTCAATGTTTAAAGTTGTGAAGAATTTCTGAGAAATACTCATACAGATAGACCATCTGCCCAGGGAGCTAGTAAGAAAGGATGGTACAAATGTGGATGGAAGATTTAGGGTATTTCAGATAAAATGAAAGGTGAGAATTCTGTGGCACAGGAAGAAAAAAATGGTATCAATCAGGGGAAGGAAGAGAAATATAATCATTTTGCAAAGACACTAATATCACTGCCAACAAATCAATTTCCAACCAATTTACTCTGACGAAGGATTTACCCTTTTATCATTACTGTTTCATTAGAAACACTGACGCAGCTCACACTAGTTTTTAGCTACTTATCTCTGCCAACCAATCAGTTTTCGCTAATGCTCTCTGATGTTCTGTATAATCAAGCTTATATAACACCTTCCTTAGATATATTTTTCTTTCCTGCCCTGTGTGCGTCCTTGCCAAGGGGGGGAAAATGATCTGCTCGCAGAAGATATGCCAATAAGTAAGTACTTCCATGATATTTACCTGGTCATGCAAGCAGCAGTGAAATTTCTTGCAGCTTCAGAAAATGAATTATCGAGTTGAGGAACAGTGTTGCCATTACCAATAGCAAACATGGCGGCAAATGGATCCATGGGTGACCATGGTGGGTTCCCTGTGGCCATCTCATACACAGTGCATCCTATACTCCTGTAATAGACAAGAATTCATTGGGTCTTTCTCTGACAAAATGGAGTATCCAATAATGGATTGGAATCAGTTATATTGTGTAGTTTCAGAAAACAATGATCATGCTCTAAGGGACTGACCATTAGATCTTCAAGAAAAAATATATAAGTACAGCTTTAAAGATTGAAAAAAATAAATTATGTCCCCCCCTCCCCCTCAAAAATCTATTGGTCCGTCGGTGACCAGTGACACCATGGTGCATTGTGATAAAAGAATCTTTAATTTACCATTCCTGATTATGGGCTTTGTACCCAAGCTAGACCACAATGCTTCATGTTTATCAAACTCAAGGGTCAATGGATGGGAGAATAAAAATCTAAGGTCTGGAGGTTTATAAGTCATAGCACTGTGCCTAGAGAGATCTTACTCCAATGCTTCCATCCACAAGCTTAGGGAGGGGCCACATGACTCCCAAAAAATTAGCTTTTGGCACCAAAATTCATTTAAGAAATGTGGGATTCCTGTGGATTTTGCAGGAGAAAGTACATTGCCCCCACCCCCCATGATCAAGACCTCACTACACCCCTGCCACCATCCTTACACAAGGGTAGGAACATACATTTCCTGGATCTGATAGATAGATAGCATGCAAAGGGTCACTAACCAGATATCAGATTTGGTGCCCTGTCCACTGGTCTCCTTGATGACTTCAGGTGCCATCCAGTAGGGTGTTCCTTTCATTGAGTGCATTATGCTACTCCTACTCAGGCTTAAACTCTGTAACAACAAAAACACCATCAGTTAATCAATTAGTCAAGAATATACCTCCAGCTATGGTAATGTTGGTGATTTCTAAAGCTTTGTTTTCCCTTGGAATCAGAACCAGAGTTGGAAGTGTTTACATCAGAAGTTGTAATGGAAGTTTTCCTTTTGCTTCATATGCGCTTACATTTATGATGAGTGGTTTTCACTTGCAATTTCACACAGAAACTTCTTCCGACTATGATTCCAACTCCGATTATGCTGCAAGTGAAAACCAGACTCACTGAGAGGAAGTGAAAGTGATTCTTACTCAATATGGCGAGTTATACCCATTGAAAGTTGGTTTTTCACTGTTGCCAGGCAAAAAATATGTAAAAGGTTACCAAATGATTATTTTAATTGATGGCAGAGAAAAGCGAAGTTTCAGCACGGAGCTTGCAGCTACAAGTTTTTGTAATATTAAAAACTTCTAACTTACCATACAGAGTCTTTTGGCACACCCAAAGTCAATGAGCTTAATGACTCCATTGGGCATTAACATTATGTTACCACCCTTGATGTCCCTGGGGACAAAATAGTATTATAAAATTATTTGTGAATTAGACAATATATGGCATCCATGTGAATTTTCAGTGGTACAGGAAGGGCTGCAGGCAAAAAAGGAGGAACCAAAAACAAGGCACACAGTGATTTTCAAAGAGTGGTTGACTGTAAAAGGGCACTTTACTTTAGGAGCTTAGGGGGTGCGCACCCCCTACAACCCTCTGGATCCACCCCTGTTCTACCTACCTGTGGATAACGTTTTTCTTGTGCAAGTAGTCCACCCCTGAGAGAATCTGTTTTGTATATCGCTGAAAGACTGGTTCCACAAAGGCTCCAAATCTGACAAAATGATATTGAAAATTTATTCAGAGGGATATCTTTCAAGGTTACTCTGAATATACCTGCGCTTTACCTGAATAGGTGTAATGAAGGTCCATACAGTAGTATGTAACATATTATGTTCCATAACCACGGGTAACATCAGTAATCACATTGAAATGATAGCACACGACACAGTACAGAATTGACAACAGCCATTAATGCAAGATTTGTTTTAAAAGTCTTACCTTTTCAGTGCCTGTGCAATTGAACCTCCAGGTACGAATTCCATGAAGATATTCACAACAGAATTGTCATCTAGACACGTTCCAATGTACCTGTGAAAACGAGAAAAATCRTTAGAAAATGTCAGCAATTTTTTTTTAAATTTTCAAACGAAAAAGTTTTAAATAAAAGTCCTAATAAAGATCTTACTTGACAATATTTTGGTGGCGTAGAGACTTCAATAATGAAACTTCTTCTTGCAGTTTGTCGTATTGCTGGAAAACATAAAACAAATAAATTTATTATGGGAAACACCTTGATACCTTCATTCCTTATCTTTCACGATTGGAATTTAGCGTGTTAGGTTTTGCGGTTAGAGAAAAAACGGAGTATCCGGAGAAAAACCCTCAAAAAACCCGGAGAAAAACCCTTTGGGAATCGAGACTGTGACACAAGAAATGAGAGGCRAGTGTGCCACAGCTACGCAACCCTTGATCACTTGAGCTAAAAAGACTCACCTTTTCAGCCTCACTTTCATCTTTATTGTTTAGCTCCACTTGTTTGACTGCAATCATTTCACCAGTGTTAACTAAACCAAGATATACCTTAAGACGAAACAAAAGACGTTTGATTACAACAACACAACATTTAGATTTATCAAAGGTGTGGCCTCTGTCAAGAGTGAAGGAGTGACGACGTTCTTTTTTATGCGCGCACCTCGCGCGCACCACCTTTAAGTTTGGCGTTCGCAGAAGCGTAGGTTTTGAGGCCATTACATTTTCTAAAATCATTCTTCGAGGGTTTCAAGCGAGATTTTTCATTTTCATAGCCGTGAAGGCAATCAGTAAATTCTGATGAATGGGCTTAACATCTCATCTAAACGGTGGTGCAGTACGTGGACGTAGCACTTGCCACTCAAATCTTCATAAATTATTGATGTTGAATTATTCTATACACTTACGGTTCCAAAGCCTCCTTTTCCCAGGACGCTTCCCTTCTGCCACTGGAGTTCCTCACCACAGCTTGTTGCTGAAGACAAACTCCCAGACCCAGAGCTAACCTGACTTCGCACAAGCCCTCTTGAAGCGGATGGGAAAAAGCTTGGCATTGACGTCTCACTGCTGTTGCTATTAGAACGAGGTCTGAGAGTTGATCGACTATCGTTGCTACCGCTGTTGCTACTGTTGGTTGTGTTTGTCTGGGGTTTGTGAATTTGTTCGTGAAGGATGATATCAACAGATCCAGGCATTGTAACGTCATGAGAAGATGAACTTAAGCCATGGGGAAATGATTCTTGCGAGCTGAAGTAACTGTCATTACTTGCAGTAGTGGAAGACTCTGAGACGGTATACGATAATGACTCACAACTGACATATGAAGAGTCATCTGACATGATCTCCTCATTTAGGGCCGTACAGAATCTTTCTTCATCTTCTTTTTCACTCTGAATGAACACATCATCTGAGGCATCCAATTCCCACGGACCAAATTCAGGCATTTGCCTTACGTAACTCGTTGTCCAATTTTCTTCTTTTAGATTTTCCTTTTCGTATGTTTGTTTTTCAAGGTGGTGATCGGTATTTGACGAATTAGTATCACTTGACGTGACACTGGTTTCCTGGATGGTTCCAGTGTTATCTTGTTCAGATAAGCTATGATTGTTTACAGAAAGGTCATCATGGTGTACCTCTTGTGCGCTTTCATGATCATCATCTTTTTTAATGTGGTCATAGTTTTCTAAGATGTCTTGTATCAAGTCTTCCATGTCTTGGTCTGCTTCATCAACAGGAAATTTGAGCTGTTCTTCTTGATAGGTATTGTTAATGATGCCATCATCATTATCATCATGGTGGTCATCATCATCATCACCTTCACTCGCAAGTGCTTCAGAATCAGATTCAGGCGAAACCATCTTCAAACGTGGCATACACATATTAAAAAACCTTGAAAACATCCCACCATCTACTTCATCAACTCCTTCATCAAAAACCTCGATCTGTTCGTCTTGTTTGTCATCGTTGACAATACCACCACCACCACTAACATCGTCATCTTCATCACCAGTCACTACTTTCTCTTCTTCCATCAATTCTGTTTGTCTTTCCTCTTGTTTCACGAGTTCCTCATTCACTTGAGACGTCTCTGGTACCTCCAAAGTATAAGCAACATCTTTCTTTCCAGAACCTCCATCATCTCGAGTCCTGGGTGATACTGATACAGTACTTCGTGGGGATTCAGGTATCGGACCCTCCAAAGTACAAACAACATCGTTCTCTCCAGAACCACCATCATCTCCAGTCCTGGGTGTTACTGATACAGTACTTCGTGGGGATTCAGGTATTGGACTCAGGATAGAAAATTTCCTTTTTACTAACTTGGTAGTGCCTCTTGAGTCCATGGACAAAGTTGGCACCTTGTCTAAATCAGGACTCAGCATACCTTCCTTAATCTCACAAGCCACATTTGATGTTACGCTATCATAACCCGTGCAACCAAAAGACTGGTGGACTGAAATCTCTTTGAACATCGGTTCTGTTTTCTTTCCTTTTCCCTTTTTTCCTTTCTTTCCTCTTTTCCCACAAGACGATGACTGTTCTTTCCCAATGGTATTTTTATCATCCTTCTTTTTAGATTCTTTAGTGGAGGCTTTTTTCTTTAGTTTTCCTGAGTTAGTCTTCCTTGGTTTAGTCTTTCCTAAGCTATTCCCAATCGGTGGTTGTACTTCTGGTTTGAAGTTGACAGGTGGGACAGGCGAGGGGAAGGCATTGCATATTTGAACCCCAAGTGGTTGTTCCTCTGATTGGCCATCGTTTGACCACGCTGTCTTTAAAAACACTGGCATATCTTTCTTTAAAGTTTTGACAACTTCCTTAGCAGATTCAGTTTGTGGTTTCACTTCTCTGCTACAGTGTGGATTGGTAGTTTCGGTGCTAATGCTCTTTTCATTTTCTTCATTATGTTGTTGATCGTCATCCAAGCTTAAAGACTGTAATACAATGCTTGATTTTAATTCACCATGTTCTCCAGCAACGACCCTCTTGTTTTCCTTTCCGTCCTTATCTAGTTCACTAGCACCATCATTACACTCATCCACCTTATTAACTGTCACCTCCTGATCCCTCTCACTCGTTCCCTGTGTGATAGTATTCCCCGACTGTCCACCACTTTCCTGGACATTTTTCTCGATGACAAACGTATCTTCTGAATAAAACTTCAATCCATCCTCCAATTCCTTGTCATCCTTTGCAACAGCTTCAGAAACTTCATTCCTTGAGTCTTCAGGACGTTTTGGTTGAATCTCAAAAGACTCTTCAGAAACGATTAAGAATTTTTCCCTTAATGTTTGTTCCTGAGTTTCAACATCTAAATCAATACAGTTCTTAGAAATGAACTTTGGTTTAAGAAGTAACTTATTTTCTGGTAACGACTGTGCTCTTCTCGAAAAACGTTCTCCTTCTTCTGATGAACTGCCTTTTCTCTCAACACATTTTTTCTTGCCAGAGACACCCTCAGTTTCACCATCACTTGTCTCTCCATCTAAAGAAATCCAGAAAGTTTTCTTCTCAGGCAAACGATTTGTACATTCTTCACACTTATTAAGTTTTTCATTGCTTAAAACTCTCCCACATTTCCAAGTTCGGTTCACAGACTTATGAGTTTTGATGCCACCAAAGTCCACATAAAAAGAAACAGAGTTTTTCCTATTTTCGTCTTTTCTCGCTTCATCTACAATTGCAGTTCTCTCTTTATCGTCAACCATTTTATTCGTAACGTTATTCGTACTTTTTAGTTCATTGGTATTATTTTTCTCTAGACTTGGACTATTTTGCTCACTGTTGGATGTCTTCGTAGCATTACCTATATTCCCAAGACCTGTTTCTCCATTTTTTGTACAAGGAATCCAAAACTTTGATAGATCTGTTGTAGAAAATGTCTGAGTTTTACAACAATCATCATCGTCATCACAACCTCCATTTACTACGCAATCGTTACAGGAAGAATGTGTTTCTTTGTTTTCTATCGAACTGGGTTCTTCCGCGTTGTTTTCATTCTTTTCCTTGATACTACCAGCAAGAAATTCTTCATCCTTTTTGTCTTTAACTGTTTCTTGGTTAATATTTTCTCTGACGGTATTTTCATTGTTGTCCAATTCAATTTCCTTGTCATCACTTTTCTTGTATTCCAGTTTATTGTCCGCACGGGGGGAGGGTGGGTAATCCAATTCCAGCCCATTTTCCTCACAGGGGGAGGACGGGGGTTGAACAATGTCTCTGTCTTCTGAGTCAAAAACAAATATCTTGGCCAAGGAGGGCTGACATTTGGAAGGACTTTGCAAGTTATCTAAAAACGGGACAAAAAAGAATAAGTTAAAATTGACTTCAATGCTGTACCTCCATGGCTGGCAAACTGTGTAGCTAATGATTTTTTTCGTTCTTTAGCTTGACTCTCTCCATCATTGTAGCGGTGTTTTACAGTGTAGTGCGTTTTACAATGTGCCTTTTTCCCGCCAATACACGCGCTTACGTGTTTCATCTTCAAAGTTCCCCTTCATACCTAGAGCTTTAGTAAAACTTTTGGGTGAAGCCACTTGTGTTTTACAGTAAAAATGGAAAGGCATTTTAGAACCATGCATCCAGATGTCCGTTTAATGAAGTATCCGACAAATAGAGGTACATTGTACATTCTATTCTATTTTTACTCACCCAAGTCAAGAACATCTCCAACCAATTCATGTCCAGGATACAAAGAATTCCTGGAACACTCTTGTCTGGTATCTGCAGGAGACGTCCTTCCCTCTCTTGACAGAGGAGCTAAAGTCTTTGGAAGCTTTATTCTCCCTGAGCCTTGTAACGACGAATAGTCAGACATCCTGCTCGTAGATTCATATGTGTTGGGTGTCAGTGGTAAGGATGATGGGTTGTTAAGAAGTCGAAAACGTTGAATAGTGCTGTAACGATTGCAAGGTGATTGGAGTGGTACATCACTGTGAAGAGCACTGATGAGAGATATGTGTATGAGAACATATATGAAATATATATTTGTACTGCGGTTGTATTATTGTATCAAATTGAGCTGATTCTCGCAGTATATGAAGCAACTTATGCAGCTGCATGAGTCTTGAACCCGTGCCCTGGCAATTCCGGTGCCAATAGCTCTAACCATTAAGCTACCAAGTCTCATATGAGACTTCAAGGACACATTAGGCGGGTTTATCGGCCCGATAGAAGCGAGAGCAAAACAATAATTCATTATATAGTCAGGTAAGAGTATGTTGGTATAGAACATGACAAAGCTTCCTGCAGGCCAAGAGGCACTGTAATGAAAAATGATAGTATACCTTGTTATTCGTAGTTCAATATTTTTGATGGATAATTTCGGAAGCTCCCATTCTTGCCTACAACTTTGCAAACCTATGAAGTACATCATAATAAGTATCAATATCGACGCGGTTACCATGACAACTCAAAGGGAAGGGAATTCATAGTTGCCATGGTGATCAACGTGAAGAAGTTAAAGATTGATCACCATGGTAATCACTGGAAGAAATGTCTTAAAGTTTTGCAATGACAACTTAGTGTAACCATGGTTATGGGTTGGAATGGTACCATCTCCCTTTCCTGGAAAACAATGCATTCTTGTATAGCTATGTTGTTTTCACCCAAGCTAGACCAGAATGCACTTTGTCCTGCAAAGGAACAAAGACCATAGAAAGGATTATACCAAAAATTACCTGCATTAGCGGAGAAGGAACTAATCTGTCTTGTTTGACTCCTGTACTTTATCCTGTTGCTGTCACTAGGGCTGGTCCCTGGCGGTCGCGGTGCCATATAACCAGGGGTCTTATTAGTCATAGACTGGCTTCTCCTAACATGTTTGGACTTCATCTTTGGAGGATGTGGCACTTGACTTAAATAAAAGCAATTTAACAGAAAATCAGTTTAAGAAAAAATAAATCATGATGTGGTCATGGCAAGTCTGTATATGGAGGGGGATGAATTGGAAAGCTATACTCTGCTATGTTACAGTATTGAACATGTGTGACGACAAATGTACCCTGCTTTCTTTTGCTCTGCCATACCTCCTTTAGGGCACACCATAGTCCAACAGTCATGTTACTTCAATGGTTACAGGGCTTAAAATTTAGCATATGTAACCGGCGGCAAGGCGCTCAGCTATGAATCAGATTGCAAGTGGTTTTGACAAAAGAATTTATTGAAAAATTCACACAACTTTACAATACATG
>NW_022261272.1:707169-734757 GCF_009602425.1 Actinia tenebrosa | reverse complement strand
AAAGCTGTTCCACATTCTTAGTTTGTACGTTAACTCAAACTCATAGTACTCATACTTATGGCCCATAGTACTCATACTCATACCCATACTCGTATACATACTCATACTCATACTCATACTCATACTCATACTCATACTCATACTCATACTCATATTCGGTGGGACCTCGTTAAGTATAGTTCTCACACTGTCTAAAGAGTAATTAAGTTAAGACTACTCACCCTTTTTTGTACTCGTCCCCTCCAACGCCAGTATTTGACGTTATACTTGTTTTGGGTGGAAAATTGAAGGATAATTTTTTTCACATTTCCAGTTCATGGAATAACATCTATTAAGCAGAGAAAAGCAGAAAGGTAAAGAAATGAATTTGAAGCCGAGTGAGGTAAATCACTAGCACAAAACAGTGGTCCCTCAACTCGTTTCAGACAATGTAATATGTATGTTGTGACCACATATTGGGATAACGATAATAATGACAGCTTAACAAAAAACACAAGATTATTAGCCAAGTACATGCGTACTGACCTCTGATCCCGTAAGACAACACTTACTGCTGTTGTCTTAAGGGAAGCTCCCTTTTCGTTCATCAACAATTAACGACCCAGGTAGAATTGTCTTGCATTTTCAACCTACGAGGAGAACATGGAGGAGAAGTTGGATGGAGATGCTGAAGGCAGTCAAGAAGAAGAACCGAATTATGGGTTGGTTTTTAAGGAATCTTTTTCTTTCTGGAAGGACCAGGGACCAACAGAAGCGGATGGGTAAGTCTTACTTATATTCGGATAGTGGGGGGAAAAGTACGCACTTGAACGCTTGAAAATACAGTAATTTTCTTTTTCTTGACACAAACAAAACTAAATCATCACTACAGTGAACCTTTTAAATCCACAGCGCTAAAAAAACTATCAGCTACATTTCAATTTTCCCAACCGATAAAATCACAGAAAAAGTATATTTGCTGTTCTCGACACGGAAATCTGGATACGGTTTAATACGACCTATCTTTTGAAAGTCATTTTAACTAAAACAAATATTTAGAATAAAATAAAATTAGTGTCTTTATATTCCTATAATTGTGATATTATAGCAATCGTTTGGTAAATCCTGGACAGAGGGATTGACTAAATCTGAAACTTATTTTTTCAGTGTGACCCTAAGGTCACTGAAATGTTTTAGAATTTTTAAACAAAAACTGCAATTTTATTTTTTGCCTACAGCATAGAGCTTTTATTTTTCTTTCAATCCTTGCAACCGTTTTCGTTTGTGGGCTTTTTTTTTTTATCAACAATAATTATTTAATTGACATCGCGACCACAGAATTCGAGTATTGTCTTCGACTGAAGTCACGCTCGAATCTGATTGGATGGAATTTATATTTTTATTGCGAGAGACAGAAGCTATTTGGTATTCGACTAAATAATATTTTGAAACAAAATCTGAAGTTTAGCTGCCTCAGTTTTTGATTCACGGAATAAATATGCGTAGAATTAGAACTACGTGAATACAACAAGAAATTCGCTTTTATCAGATTGTATAAGAAGAAGGTCGACTTTTTTTGGAGAGGATTGATGTGGTTAAATTATATGGTTGTGATAAAATATAAATCGTCTGCTACTGCAAGGGCGAAACTTATCAATTATTACAATTTTAGCAGGGGAAATCCCATGGGGGATGATAGGGGATCCTGCACACGCCCTGCATCCCGGCATTTTCAGCTCTCGCAGCGAAAAACTAAAAGAAAAGCACATTTCCCATTTCCAATCAAAAAACATCCTAAAATAGTAACATTCCTATCGATTTTAAGGGCTGCACAACCCAAGTCTACTGCTATGAACTTGGACTTCTCAAAGCCATGGAAAAGATCAGACGCCATTTTGACGGTCGACAACAACGTTAAATTCCACATCCACACGGGTGTCCTTTCTCGACAATCACCTATCTTCGAGCAAATGCTATTGCCAGAAAACCTTAGCAAATACCCAAACCGAGAGATCTTCCTTGCTGGGAAGAATGCCGACGAATTTCGAGAATTTTTGAAAGTGTTATACTCTGGAGAACCTGTGCGCGAGTACAAGATCAATTATCTGTTGCCACTAGCACACGAGTATCAAACTCCTGTTGTCTTAAAAAGATGCCAGGAGAGTCTAATCCCTAAGGTTACCAACGAGACCTTAGCCTTTAAATATATTAGTATTGCCCATACGTATGGACTGGAGGGGCTTCGACGTACTTGTGTCCAGTTACTGAAGGTCAAATCTTACACAGAATTGAAAGCTAGTCGAATGTATCGAGAACTACCCCCTCAGTGTGGATGGGATGTGACAGAGGGAAGAGTCGAAATACTAGAAAATGAGCTGGGAAAGAGAAAGTCCAAGCTGGAAGAAGTTTGCGATGATTTGATTACTAGAATGTTTGAGGAACTGTACAGAAAGCAATCTGGTGGCAGGCCTCCACCCATGAATGCAGCTATGGGAAATAAAATATGTTTTATTAAAGAAGCAGGGAATAAAAGTCCAGAAATAAAAATTATTGCAGAGACAATAGATAAACTGGAAAGATTATACTCTTGATTAAGCCTGTGTTATGCTGCATTGCTGGATCCAGAGTGTGGGGAGGAGTAATGACTAAACTTTTCGAGATATTTCAGCCACCATTAAAATGAGCAAGAAACTAATGCCCAAAACTGAACCTTTTCAAAGATAAGTTCAGTTTGTAAGAGCAAAATTTGAGTAATTTTGAAGCTACCACAATTGTGATATCAAAAATCTATAATAAAAAAGAGAATGCAAGGTTTGGATGGACAACTAACCATGTATGTCTTCCATGGAGCTAGTCTTGACAAAATAATGTCATAAACCCAGTAAAGCAATACTCTTGCTTTATGAAGGAAACACTTATAGAATGAGGTCCACTTTGATTCATTGCTCTCTTCAACATATACTGAAACAGTGGATTAATATTCACTTAGTTTATTAAAGTTAGTTATTTTATAGCGTAGATAGTATGCAAGTTCCGATATTTGGTAGAGAATTGTGCTTTACTATTGAATGGAGCATAGTTGAAGATGCTATACTTGCATGCACAGCAAACTTTGCAAAGAAGTGTAAGAAAACAGCATTATAACAGCTTTTTTCTCTGTTTAGTAATACAGCACTAAAAAATTGCAAAAGCACTCAAAAAATATGAGAAACACTTGCCTATCATGATTTGTTCTCAGTCTTGACACTTTCATGCTTACCTGCTGTATTATGAAATTGAGCACAGAAAAAAAGCTGTTTTATTTTTAAAATAAGTAAAGTAAAAATGAATGTGGTCCTATTCACTTGCTCATTTTGAAAGTATCTACCATCGTAATTTTAGTTTAGTTTAACATTTTCAATTTCGAAATCACAAAGAGTTAGGATCAGTAGAAAATTCCAAATTCCTTTGTGGGGGTGGGGGTATGGAAATTCTATGGATAACTAGAACTACATGTTGGATGCAGGGATGTCAACCCCCAAAATATTCAAATCTGGAGAATTGATATGGAAGGGACATGACGTCACAGCTCATCAAAAAGCGTGCGAAAAGACGTCTTTTGCTTTGTAAAATTTGATGCGATTGGTTTATTTCTGACCAATCAGATTATCGCTTATATTACAATGGCCTGCTTGCAAGAACAGTTTATGAGGAACGTTTTGAGTATCACAAGAAATGGTCAGCTTCGGCGATTATCCGGGAGATTTGAGACTCTAATAGAGAGACCGGGAGATACGGTCCAAAATCTGGAGACTCCCGGTTTATCCAGGAGAGTTGACAGCCCTGGGATGGTTGCAGTGGCCATACTTGCAACTATTCAAAAATATATTTGGTATGATTATGAGTCCAGAACACACAGCAATTTCCCAAGAACTGGAATTATTTCCCCTGAATTTCTCTACTATCATTGGGAGGAGGGAAAGAGTGCAACTGGAATCTTACTTTGCAGGCCTTTTTTTGCAAAATGCCAGGGCAAGTATTAATGATGGAGAAATTCCATTCCTCATAGAATGTTTTTCTTCTTAAATTTGAAGCTTTTTTATTGCTTCTGTGAGGAAAGCAAATGAATCCCACCTGACCTACACCTCCCAGCACATTCAAATTCCAATTTCCCAGAGTGAAATATGGAGATCCAGTTCACATTTTCACCTCGATCCCAGGATCCACCCGTTTTGGAAATGGGAAAGCCTAAAGCAAGCAGTTGATGTAATGTATTCTTAAAAAAACACACTGAATTGCACCTAATGCAATAGATAGAACGACATTAGAATACAACAGATTTTCTGAAGACATTTATACATCAACTGTGTGCTATGTAGACTCTCCTTTTTGAGATGGATATATACAGAGCTATCATTTTGTCAGTTTACCCATTTGACCAGTTTGCACATGGACTGACAAACTACCTTGCTGAAAACACAAGCTGAATAGTATTTAACAAAACAGTTGAACAAAAAAGAAAAACAATATTGACTATAAGTACTCACCCTTGCTTGACCTGACCCGCTTCAGCTGCTATGAATACCAGGGACTGAGTACTAGTGGCCGGAACGAACCACAGGGATCCCAAGCGTATTGTTTAAAAAATTCAAAAAATTAAACAAAGATTAAGTTAAGTACATTTTTGTATATCTATAACTTCTATGAAGTATTTATATAGAATAAAGCTTTTATTGGCTCTTCTATCTTTACCTTATTTTCTAATGATTTTTTCTAAATCCCTTAAAACCAAGCTTGGGACTCCTGTGGAATCAGTCGCCTATGTTCTTTGTCCGATCCCTGTATACAATATAATATCAAACAAATTATTTCGCTATTTCAAGCCAAAAGAAGCCTTATCTGCTGTGTGAAGTACATTAACAAAGGTAAGAAAATTACATATGAATTGGGTACCGAAATATAATATTTATTGGCCATGAATGAAGCTGTGCTACAAAGAATGCAAGTACGTGTAGCTGTAATGCTTTGACAAACAACGTCAGACATTACGAGTTTTTTCAATAAAATCGAGTTGTTATTCTATATTATTGGGTTTATCGGTAAAGAACTGCAGTTTGGCCGTCGTGTAAATGTTCTGGGATATCTAGAACTAGAATGGCTTTTGACAGATATCCTTGTAAGTTTAGATAATAAATCAAATCTTGCTTGCATCAGTCAGTCATGATGGGTCAAACTCAATCTGGATAGTAGAAGCTTAGATTCGATCTGTGAGTTAGTATTGCCCTGACTTAGCAGCGGCGGATCCAGGATTTTTTCAAAGGGGGGGGGGGGGTTGTAGCATTGATTGAGGTGGTGGAGAGATATAGCAGACCAAAGGGTTAAGGAGACGATTATTTGCTGCAGGCGAGCATGGTTGTTTCAGGTCCCATACACAGCGTATAGGAAAAAAAGCGAGCGAAATGTGTTCAGCACCTCTGTTTTAATAAAACTCACGATGCTGTTGGTGTTGTTATGAAAATAATAATAATTTTAAAAAATCACGATGGCTCTCATAGGGGGGGTTGCAACCCCCAAAACCCACCCCTACAGTGTGGATCAGCCACTGCTTAGATCATCCCTGAAATTGTCTTTAACAGGATGATAATTTATATACATATATACCCCTTTATCTCCTTGTCTACCTGTATAAATGAGCAGTTAATGTGTTTGAAATGCTAGAATAATGCAGAAGAAAGGAAGCGAACCAGATTTTGAAGAGCCTTGGCACATGAGTGATGCAGTGCTGAATGTGGAAGACAAAAGATTTCATGTGCATAAAGCCACTCTATCGATGTGGTCACCAGTATTTGAAAAGATGTTCACGGCAGGGTATCCTGAAAAGAATAATGATGAAGTATCACTTCCTGGTAAGAAAGCTTCTGAAATAAAAGAAATGCTCTTAGTCATTTATCCCACTTCCAAGGCTGTCACAGAAGAAAACTGTTACTATCTTTTATCACTGGCAAAAGAATATCACATGGAGCAGTTGACTGAACGCTGCGAGCAATATTTGTCGCAAAGAGAGAAGACACCTTTCCAAGCTATTGACTTCCTTGTCATTGCACATTCGTATAAAATGTCAGAGCTAGAGCGACAGTGTGTGGAAATAGCAAAGCACATGTCGCTTAGTGAACTGAGGAAACATGAAAAATATTCAAAGATTGAGCCTGAAGTGGGTAGACATTTGGTAGAAAGAAGAACTGAAATGCTGGAAATGAAAGTGAATGGTTTAGAACAGAAGGGGAATTCAATGAGGAAAGAGATCAAAGATGCTTGTGAAAGTGCCATCAAAGATCTTGCTAAAAGCATCTATAACAAGAAGTACCCAGACAGGGCACGGCACAGTATTCTACCCAGTGGCAGTAACTACTTGAAGGTTGTGGAAGAAGCTGCTCGTGAAAGTGGAGAAATTAATGTCATCTTAAATCTACACCAGAGGTTGAGGAAGGTTTATGAACTGCAACACATATGAATGCATGGAAGCATGGATTTTCACAAAACATGTTATTTCTGAAGGAAAGTCAGGAATGGAAATCAGGATTAATTAGCAATTACACTGTAGTTCTCGAGCCTGAATGAGCTATTGGCCCATATTAGTCAAATCCAACCAGTCAGTCAAATATATAGATGAAAACGAGTTTTGATTTAAGGTGACTGCCTACTTTTGAACATTCAATTTGAGCCCACAATGTGCACGTGCTCAAAAAAACTGCTGAAAAATCTACAAGATTTTATTGAAGAACCATACATGTTTTGAGCTTCAACAGGGCAAAACCCTCAAATTTTGCACGGGACTCTCTATTTTTTATTAGCGAAAAGACTCCTTAAAAATCTAGGTTATATCAACATTTTAGAAAAAGTTCATATCAGATTTTTGTAGGTATTTTTGTTCGACATTATGAGATTTTTTAAGAGCACCGAAACTACAAAATATGAGAAATTAATGTATCTCCTTGTCTTTTCGTCGAAAATATCCATGTATTATTGTAGAATGATTGACTAGCCTTCATTCATGCAATCATATAGTCTGCAAATAACTATTATCTTATGGATCTTAATTTTTTTCTAATCACTTCCGGTGGCACAAGCTTTGCTCCACATGCTCACGCGTAGGCTCCCATTAAATGCTGATTATCTTGAAAACAAGCTCAGGACACCCAGTTTTTCTTTCCAGATTTGGAATCAGCATTAAATTTCAATTCCAAAAAATTGAAGTTTTAAAAAAAAGTTTAGATCAATTTCCAAAAGTAGGCAGTCACCTTAAAGTTAATTTAATGTATTGGTTTTCAAAGCCAGCAGTTTTTGCTTCTAGAAGGATACAACTTATAGCTTAGTAGTGGCTCATCCAATCAGAACACAGTTTTTATGATAGACCACAAATTGGATTTGACTAAAAACGATTATTTTAATGTTTCTAGTTCATGTGCATGCTTTGAGTCACAGAAAAATGAAGTAATCAGTTATTTTTATTGCCTACCTTCCTTTGAAAATGTAGTTTTAAAAATTTTCAATTAACAAATTATCATAATGAAAAGATGATCGGTGATTTTAAATAGATGTTCATTCTGTACTTATAAAAGGAAATATTTATACTTTGACTACTCATCGATGTAAAATACCTGCTATGGGTGGGAGGGTAGGGGAAGAGAAGTGTCAGATCAACACAGCAATGTGTATAATTAAAATATGAATAATGTAATATGTACTAAGCCTAGGTTTTTAATTGTTTTGTTCCATAAATTATCCATACCCACCCCACAGAGGAATTTGGAATTTTTGAAAAGTAGGGGGGTCAGAGAAAGAACAAAAATTACAGTGAGTTTGTATGGAAGAAAATTAGAATTTCTGGGGGTTAAGGGGGGGGGGGGGTATGGATAATTTCTGTAACTACACATTGCCATTACTTTCACATGAATCCAATAAAAAAATAGTTAATCTTTAATAGCAAATATTTTCATATTCAAATGGTTAAATTATGCATTATATGATGAGAAAACCTTTATAAAATTGATTTAAGGCAAATGAGAAAAATGTTCAAATGTTTATACAATACCCTATCCCATTCTATCCTATCCTATTCTATTCTATTCTAATTAGGTACACACAGACCCTCATTCAGCGAACGTTTGGAAAATTACACACCATCACGCTCTTTACGCTCTTCTTTGAAAATGTTAATAATAACAATAACAATAGATGATAATTACAATAACTCGTATATGTCTTGATGATGTAGCTTGCAGTACTACACCAGGTCTCTATTACTATCCCAGCTTCCTCGGTCAGTGATCTTGTTTCATGTGACATTACATCAACACGTATACGTCTTTGATGACGTAGCTTGGAGTACCACACGAGGTCTCTGTTACTATCCCAGCATTCTCTGTCAGTGATCTCCTGCGCAACATTACCGTGGCTCGCCTCAGTCCATCACCGTTATTTGTGTGCCAGAAATTGTCTCTGTTATTATCACAGCGATACACTCGACCATCAAACTTGTTGTCTAAAGGAATGAATGTAAATACAAACACTTTAGTTTTACAATACAATATTTACAGTGGTGTAGGGGAAACAAAAAAAGGCCGTTTCTGTGGTTTTGAAACCTGGCTTTCACGCCTGGAAAAGAGCGCGCTCGTTCCAACAACCCTGTGACTCTCGCTAGTGCATAGAAAATTTTCTCTTTTATAAAATAGTCGAAATACAAATTCAAGCTCACTACTGTCATATGCACCTCAAGACTAGACCTCTAAACCCTTATAATAATATTCTAACTTCTCATTTAGCCATATACTCACTGGTCAATGAGTTCATGTGCAATTCATTGAATATTCCATCTCCATCTGCTTCAGAATAGTCTTGCAATGCCACAACTGGCTTTTGTTGTAAAGGATTGGGATGAAAAGCAATATTCGAACTATGGGAGGAAAAACAGAGTTATTTAAGTTGAAACGAAATCTTCATTTGAAATATTATCAAAAGCAGTCATAAAAACGAGTTTGAGATCAATTTTACTGCGGTGAGTGCCAAGAAGAGGAAATGTTCTGGGGAGCAAAACAATGCACGTTTTTTGCATACTGGGAAATACGGCATATACATTTTTAGGTCATTGGTTAATTGGAGGTGAATATTGTACGATATTCACCTCTGAATCTCGGAATATTGAGTGGGCAACAAAATGGCATCTGCCGGCAATCGTTTTGCTATAATTTCCGATGAGGAAATTGAAAAAATGAAAGTAAATGCCATTCCTATCAATACTAAAAAGGCAACGAAGTATGGCCTAAAAGTTTTGCTAAAAGTTTTGCTAAACGTTTTACGTGAATTTGTCACGCAAACTAAAAGTTTCTGTTTGTTTGTTTTTATTGAATTATTGTATACAAAAATAATTTACTCTGTACACAAGTTGGTATATGCTAAAACAATTATTCGCCTCAGGCTCAGTGAATATGGAGAATTATTCCCCGATATTCACTTCGCCTTCGGCGAATAATTGCTAAATAGGTACTTTTTGACGAAACATATGGAATTTCCGGACAATTTATAGAGAGATCAACAAAAGATCAATAGGTCGTGCACGTTTGGAAATCTCGCTCACGTTTTTTTTAAGTACTCTGAATCGAGAGGATGCTAAGAAGATTATAAGTTGTCTGACATCCTTCTTTCTGCTTGTGAAGAATTGATGAGCAAATGAGATGATTGAAAATTAAAAGAAGGAATTTTGATTAAAAAGGACAGTTTTCCAGCTTCTTATATTTCGCGTCACAAGCTTTACCAACAAATTTCCAGTTGCTACATACCTATATTTTGGATAGGCAGTGGTCCCAAATATCTTCCAACATGAAGCACTCCCACGGAACTCTTGAGTGTATCTGATCTGGACCCAGTCGCCTCGAATGTATGTTACTGCTATTGAGCCAGCCCCGCCTCCACATCCATTGCTGTAGACATTACCAGTAATCACTAGTTTTCCTCCAACATCATTGTGCGTCATTCTTACGCCGAGATTGTAAGTAGATTTGATCATAGCATTGGTGACCCGGTGCCATTCTGTCAAGAAATTAGAGCAAAATTATCAATCTCGTAAAAAGAAGAAAAAACAAACAAACAATAAAAAGAAAAAGATAGAAAGAAAGAAAAAAACTAAGTTGATGAACTTAGCATATTTCCGAGTTATAGTAAGCTTTCCGACTTCTTACTTCTTAACTTTGGCTGTGGGCACTTTGGCGACGCAACTGCAAAATCGCTCCAGTAAATCATGCAGACGAGTGCACTTAGCAGAAGGGTTCTTGACATCATCTTGCTTCTCTTCTCTGGATAAATTGTTTATTTTTCGAATCCGAATCGATGTTTCCAGCAACTTTTCACCTACTGGTCAGTATAGTCATGATGAGCCACTTTTATAGCCTTTTTCATTCTGTTGAAGCTCATTTCTTTACGTCACTGTTACGTCAACCAAACGATGAGATAACAGAATATGAAAGATTTCCGGTCCCGAACATGCATGAAAAAAGTGCTTGAACAGTGGAATAGGACACTTGCATTACATGGCATCATTTACTACTGCTAAGAGGATCCCTTGAACACTTTCTTTTGTTCGGTTAATTAGCTGCATTTGGACGCTATTTGCAGCATTTTTACGCAAGAAACGTGAGGTAATTAAGACCATCGAAAAGGTCACGATCAGATCAACTTCCGTTTTCCTCTCTGACTGGAAGTTGAATCGGTCATGCACACATACTGGAGCACAATGGGAACACCAAATTTCTATGTGTTCTGTCCATTAACGGCTAGCTGTCCCTCAGCTGATCATTGTGAAGTGGGTATTTGATCGATCTAAATTATATTGTATATCTCATGAGAGAGAAAATAAATATTTACAAAATGAGACATCAGTCTCCAAATTACTTATCTCATAAGATATTAGCTATATAAGATATCGATATAAGATTTCAGCACGGCTGCCATCACGCACAAGTTTAGATATTGATATGCTCTGAATTCACAAGTAAATTTCTTAGCTCCTCCCATTAACATTTGTACCTCTGGTTACGCCCTACACAGTTTTTACCCCTTTGCTCAGTTATTTTAGGGCCTTTATCTTTAGAGCCTTATAATATAAATGTTCCTCGTAATCTTTTCTATACATTTACGATATATTCATATAGTTTCAGCTAAGAGTTTTCAAGATTTTCACTCTTAATATCGTCGTTAGAATATCGCACTTAGGAATCTACTTATTCTATTAGCCAATCATCTGTCATCCCGGGGGTCTGTCATAAAGCCATTTTAAATATAGCTCATGTAATCAGTTCAGCAGAGTAAGATAGAGTAGAGTAGAGCTGAAGTCAATTTAATAAAGATCCTGAAGCTTCTACCGAGAGGGTCGTCCCGGATCCACGATCGGTTCACGTGAGCACCGTCGGTAGAAGAAAAGAGCATGTAAGGGAAGGAAAGTCGTGGATCAATGATAATACTGCACCATGGTGGGAATATTCGACACCTAAGGCTGCATAATGACCCCACGAACATTGTATTAACCTGAGCTTCAGGCCCAAGGGGAGGGGAATTAGGGAGGGTAGAATTAAGAGGGGAGAAAGGGCCTGAAACTTAGGTTAAGTATGTTATAGGCTTAGTTCAAAAAGGCTTTGGGATATTGGGCCCATAAATGTTCGTATAGGTATACAAAGTAATTTAAACGTATTTTTTACTTCAAAGTAGCAACACCTGAGTCCCCCATCCCTAGTTCTAAGTGGGCCTTAGAGTATGCAGGCCTGTATCGAGATCCAAGGTAAGCAAGGCCAACGAGGTCACGATCACTTCCGAGTGGAAGTTGGATCGGTCATGCACGAAATCATACACGCAGTGCATGTCGTCTCATCACCGTAGTATGACATGCCTATAACCCTGACCTACGTAACTGCATGGCACTCGGTGAAAGCACCGATGAGCTTTTTCTATGCGGGTGCATCATCTTCTCTGGCAACAATTAGATTGCCGGATTCCATAAGCCGGTACCATGCAGTTCGCGCGCTGTCGATTTTTTTGTCGTTCACGAGGCAAAAATTTAAAGATTTTAGTGACAAATATAGGATTTCGATACGGGGGCTGTCAATGATCATTAAGGAAGAAAAATGAAAGACAGATTTATCCTTCTTAGATAAATGCATGTGCAAATATTTTAGCATTTACTGCAGGATTTAAATTTGAGCTAAACGAAATCATTCATCGCATCAATTTTTATTTCGTTTCGGTCTATGCACAGTTTTCTCGTCAATTCTATACGTTTCTCACGGTTTTCACTTATAAAACCATCAAAACCAATTTCTCAGTCGAAAATCATGGTCTCAAATGTAACCCGTATTCGTATTGCAATACGCTGTGACAAGGTTCATTTTTCCGCATCCTTCAATAAGCCGCTCTGTACATAGTAGCTAGACGTCCCCTTTAACACGATAAAGGACACAAAGGGAATTCATTTATTGAGGAATTATAATGGAGATGTAATTATCAGCATTATAAATCGGCTTTATAGACTCAGTTAAACCTCAGTACTCAATATCGTTGTTACAGTTATTTATCGTTATGAAAGCATAATGAACGTCTCTTCTCTGAAACGCCTCTTATTCTTTGTGTCGCTGTGGATTTCCCAATAAATTTTTTCAAAAATTACACAGGATTCCTGCTCCGAATTTCAAACTCTTGACTGCAAGGCTATCTGTATTGACTATGACTTGATTGTCTTCAGTTAATTCAATACTGATAGCTTTGCAATCAATCGTTTGAAATTTGGAGTCGGAATTCTTAAAGGCCGGTTTAGACGGTACGATTTTCGCCTACAACTATCGTATACAACACGCTCGCGTCATCCTACAACTCGAGTCGTAGCGTGTAAATCAAGCCTACAACTCGCCTACGACAGACGCGAGCGTGTTGTATACGATAGTTGTAGGCGAAAATCGTACCGTCTAAACCGGCCTTTAGACATTTTAAAGAAAATTCTTGATTGACGACCACCAAAACTCAATTTTTCGTTTGCAATTTGGGTCTCAATTGGTCATGTTATGTTACAAAGATAACATACACTTAGATCCTTTCTTTCAAAAACTTAATTGTGAACAATGTGCATTATTGTGAATTAAATTAAATAGCAATTTTATAACTTTTACAATAAATAATTAATTACAAATATTACTTATTCTTTTGAATGTACCTTTACATAATTTTAGATTCACTATTTATCAACTCTTTGCCTATTTTGCTATTATTTTTCCTTCTCATTCTAATATTCCGTTTACTCTACTTCCCAGAAGTGAAAACTTCTGGGAAGTAATTTGATAGTACATGAAAGTATCCCTTCCTTTTCGAAGTATGGATGAAGGCTGGTCAAGATCTAGTGGTGCATAGGAATTTGGCCTTGATTTTTGGAAAGATATGGGAACATCTCAGTTGATATGATATATCCGTACTTTTCAAAGCCGGCAGTTTTCGCTATTAGTAGGATACAACTTATAGCCTAGTAGTAGCTCATCCAATCAGAACGCAGCATTGATGATAGGCCACTAGTTTTGACTAAAATACCGACAATAGCTTTGATGATATCAAGAAGATCCCCCACCTCATACCCCACGCAGTCCACGACCCTATCACCACCATTCTCGTACCCAGTCCCCTCTCAGCTTTCTCACGGAAAGCGTAATCGAATAGAAGGGTCTGGGTACGAGAATGTATCATCACAAGGTATGTCAATCTTCCTTCAAATTAAACTTAGTGAAATTAAATTTTGAAACATTTAGTCATAACCACTGACAGGTCATTATCTTCATCGTCATAAATATGGATTCGAACCTAACAGATTATCTCAACAGAAATGATAGAAATAGGGCAGGTCGTAGAAAAAGTGCTCTTTAGTCACGTGCTCGATGAGGCGTCCTTGAAGCAAGCTGTTCCCATAATTCGTAGCGGCTACTCGATCTTCTGCCAAACCCAAGTCTACAAGCCAACTGACAAGCTGATCACCACAGAATACGTTGTGATATGTACGGAAGTGATACCTAGGTCAGGATAAGATATAAGCAATTAACTTATTGAAAGATGGAAAGAAGGAAGAAAGGGAGTGACGAAGGGAGAAGAAAAGAAAGAAAGAGAGGAATGGATGAAAGGAGTGACCGGGAAGACAGGGAGTGAAGAAGATAGGAAGGAAGGAACGAGAAAAGGAAGGAACTGGTAGCCAGGGAGGGAAGGAATGCACGAAAGAAGGAAGGGAGAAAGGAAGGGAGAAAGGAAGGGAAAGAAGTAAAGGAGTGACCGGGCCGAAGGGAATCAAGAAGGTAGAAAACAAAGATCGTGATGGAAGGAACTGGTAAAGAAAGGGAGAAAGAAAGGGAGGAGTGAACAAGGGAGGGAAGAAGAGTAGTAATCCGACTCACGTTTTGTTTTCGACTAGAGCTCTTTTGCACTTCTGTCTATGATGTTTCGAGAATTGTTCACACAAGTGCACGACCTCTGGACTCAATTCATCAGGAGGCGTTAGCGTCACGGCTTCGGCGCCATAAAACAGTTTGCGGAATCTAACAAACACAATCAATATCGATGTCAGAAAATTTGGGATCAGTGGTGAGAATCCTTAAACAAGAATAGAAAATTTCATCATCATCATCATCATCTAATCATCATCATCATGACTTATCGCGCCAGGAAGCGCATAAGGCCTTTACACTATTCGTCCAACCTGCTCTGCTCTGCGCCACCAGAACGACACCTGGTCCTCCAGGTTTGGCCTTGGTCGCAGGGTTAACGACCATACCTCGTAAAAAAATGCTGTGTTACAGAAACCGTCATCGAAATGTATTAAAGTATGGACTTTACCGTTTGACGAATGGTACGATGATAAGCTGTTTGTCCATCCCAAAGCAGGCAAATGTAATAAAACCCTGAGAAACAAAAAAACTGATAAGACAACAGCCATGAAGTTCATGCAAGTCAAAAATAATTGAGATAAATCAATCAAAATTCAAAACAGAAATTTAAAAAAAGTTCTTTTCGTAGTGAAGCTGCTCATTTTTGCCATCAATTCAGTCTTTTATTTCAGAGAAAGAACTGAAAAGTACTGAAAAGTGGATGTAATACAAAATGAAGGTTTCTAATAAATATTCATTCGTACCTGGCCAAACAATAAAATCATATCCAGTACTCTCATAGCGATGAATAAACCACTCTTCCGAGATTCGTTTGTCAGGTACCAAACACACATGAACAATCCCTAAAAATTGATCAACATAAAAATGAAATGACTTGGTGTGATTCATACATCTCCATTTCTGTATGTATTTATACAATCAAAGGAGCTTCTCTGAGCAATGAATAGACCCCTTATCGAGTTCCAAATTACCGCTGTGTTTCTTGATTACAGACTCATTTACTCAGGCTTAGCCTTGAGTCAGTGTCTAATTACTCGCAAATACCAACGGTAAAGTAAAGAATGCACAAGTTCAACAATACGAACACTTTGAAACTTGACAGACCTCGACTGGAAAACGTGAATGTTCTTCACAAAATCGAGGCTAAGCCTGAGTAAATGAGTCTGTAATCAAGAAACACAGCGGTAATTTGGAACTTGAAAAGGGTCTATTCCAGAATGCTTTATATGGTTAGACACTAAGCTAGGGGTTCCTCCGATATTAGTTAGTGATGATGAAGTGGAGAGACTATATTCTAAAGAACAAGGCCTGATTCACACTGACAATGAAAATGCGCACGCAAGCGACGTAAGATTGGCCACTTTGCATACATCGGTTTACTAGCCAAACACAAAGCATTCAGTCGAGGGTACGAGGGTCAAATTTGAATAATCCTTTGAAAGTACCTTGTAGTCTCGATTACATGTTTTGTGTTTAGTGTGAGCCAGTTTATGTCAAATGCGAGCACAAGGTATAAAAAATATTAGGTTTTATTTTCAATGTTCTAGCTTTTGCATTTTAATTCCTAACGCACGTGAGCTGAGGGTGCGCAAATGCAAACACAGGAAAGAAAAATTGTTCGGGTTTTTGTTCTTGCTTTTGCGTCTTCCACTGATGTAAAGAGAGGGCAGCACAAATGCAAATGCAATCATAAAAGAAATTACGTGTGTCCTACAGTTAATGCAACTATGCAAATGCAAAGGCAAGAAATGGCATTTTTTCTTCTTTTCATTTTCTTGCTATTGCATACAGATGTATTAGTGTTTGCTTTCGGTTCTGATACACTGATAAACTTAAACTTACCACACAGAACGAGAAGGCCAAAATGAGAATAAGAATCACATGTTGAACAAGCTGGTGCTTGTCTCCATCCTCGTAATACTCCTGCAAGCTCAAGGCTGTTTCCAGTTCATTTAGCTCACTTGGCACTGAGTCGCTGTCCACATATCTAGTATTACGTTTTCCACTGGATAAAAGACACGTGCTCTCATCCAGGCTCTCGATGTCCAAAACAGTGTTTGATGTCTTTACGTTTGTACAGCAGTTGTCGTTAGAGGAACCACAGTCGTTCTGGGTTATTTCTTTTTCTATCTCTTGGCAGCGATTACACCTAACAAAACGAGTACGAACAGCCTTATTAGAGTTCTTTTCTTTTTTTTCTTCTTCTTTCTTTCTTTCTCTCTTCTTTCTCTCTTTCTTTCTTTCTTACTTTCGTTCTTCCTTTCTTTCTTTCTTTCTTTCTTCCTTTCTTTCTTTCTTTCCCTCTTTCTTTCTTTCGTTCTTTCTTTCTTTCTTTCTTTCTTTCCACCAATCCATCCGTCCGTCCGTCCATTCTAGCATTCCATATTTATTTCATTTTTCTTAAGTTTTACCATAGCGCATTGAAATAATATAATGCGCTATATACGCACTATATATTATTATAACTATGGCACGGCACGGCACGGTATATAACCGGAATTTTAAAAGGCTCAAAAGGGTTTTTCTTGAACGTGCGTGCTATTGGGAAAATGAAGTAGAAATTATCATTTGAAATTTGCAACTTTGAAATTTTTGGAGCAAAAGTTATCAAATTCAAAATAAACTCAAAAACTTTGCAATGCTTGTCCAATGAAGAAGCTCATACAAGACACCGTCACAATCACTACTGCACCGTTAGTTTTTCCCAGTTATACAACAGTTCCACATTTAGATACCAACTTTTACAACTGAGTCCTGTAAGATCTAATTTAACTTCCTGTTGTAACACATACCTGGCTTTGCATTCTTCGTCTGTGTTACTTAGTCCTGTTAAATGTGGTGAAGATAGTCTTCGTACACTTTTAGGACACTTGCAAAATTTGTCACAGCGCTGAAGTCGAATGAGGGACCAAATGATGATGATAATGCACAGAGCCAGAGCTATGACTTCAAGTACAAGAACTGCCCTCTAAAAAAGTGAAAGGCAGTCATTAAGATGAAATAATGAGCACAAGCTTATGCATAATTGTCCTTGTTTTTATGACGGTAGCACTTATTAGCCAGTGGCTAACAAACCTGTGGCCCTCTTGCATGTGCAGGCACTGGGCACTCATAGACAATATATGACCCAGCCTAAGTTGTGCATTGCTCATTCTCATTAAAGACGAGCTGCACCGAGTCTGTGTACATGTTGCTAGCTTATACTCATGTTGCAGGCTCAATTGTGCATTGATGATGCTTATACTTATATCGTAGACTCAGTTGTGCATTGCTCATTAACAGCAGTTGTCCTCACGCCTGAGCTGCCCTGAGTCTGTGTGGGTGCTTATGTCTGTATGAGCTGTTAGGCCCAAGAAAAACAACATCCAGACATCAACACACTAAGGATAAGATTGGCTGTATAGACCTTAGATGTTGTGGTGCAGTGTTTTCTTAATTCAGACCATGTCATTACCTAGAGAATGAGATTCTTTGTTTGAGTTGAATCTATATTCATGTGTCTTCTCATGTGCAACCTCTACACAAATAAATGATACTCTGGGAATGACAAGTGATGTGTAATGGGAAACACTGCACTATGAATAAGGTCTACCAGTATATTCAATGGTGTCTGATGATTCTAAGTACTGTACCTGGTTTTGAACATAAGCCAAGTATGGCTGAGTGTCATGAGCAGGCTGTTTTAACACCACAAAGCACAGTTTCATGCCAGTGAAGACAACTGGCAGCCTGAAAACAGAACATAGCTCTTTAGTAATAGAACAGTTTTTGCATGACTTTGAAAAACTCAATGCTGTATCCATTCCTTGCCATGACTGCGATGTTTTCTAGAATTGCCTGATTTGTATCTCACAAAATAATGTTGGTCTGGCAGTGCTGTGACCTTGGTATGGCCCTGTCCGGCCGTGTTCATGACATGTTTTGGATATCTGGATTTAGTGCAATGTGATTGGTCTGAGCTGGTGTATGCTGGTGTATGCTGGTGTATGCTGGTGTATGCTGGTGTATGCTGGTGTATGCTGGTGTATGCTGGTGTATGCTGGTGTATACATGTCAAGGAGGCGTTCATGCCACAAGCTTTTTTTTCACAGTCATATGAAAACTACTCTAATAAGATTTTTAGCAATATTTTCAATAATACACACTAACTTACCCAAAAGAAAAGAAGTAGATCCATGGTTGCCAAGTCTTGATAGATCCCCCTTTACACCTGACAAGACACAAACTAAATGCAAGCATTGCAGTCCAACATCTGCATAGAAGACCAGTGACACTTATTGATGCAAATAATACCAAATGCCAGTACTTGAAGGTGCAGTCAATGTCAGTAAGGAGAGTTAAAGATGAAAAAATGACCTAGTATAAAAGAAATCGGGTATTGACCTGTCAGTATTAGCTAGAAATAAACTTATATTTTACAACCATCACTACCTGTAAGGGGTCCAAATACCCTAGTATTATATAAATTCACTATACAAATACAACATTATTAAATGTTGATTTTTCAAAAGAGAGGGAAACCAGAGAACCCAGAGAAAACTTTCATACCTGTGACTCTACATACCAGGCCACCCGTACAACAACAGTACAAAATGACTCTCCATCATTTGCCATGCAAGAGAACTGCAGCAGTGTTCCTGTCCCACAACATGGCGGCTCACAGATACAACAACAGTGCAATATTATAATTCTCCATCATTTGCCATGCAAGAGCATTGTGGCATTTTTCCTGTCTAACAACATGGTGGCCCACAGATACAACAACTTACAGTACAAATACAACTCTTTATCATTTGTCATGCAAGAGCACTGCAGCAGTGTTCCTGTCCCACAACATGGCAGCCCACAGATACAACAACAGTACAAATACAACTCACCATCATTTGTCATGCAAGAGCACTGCAGCAGTGTTCCTGTCCCACGACATGGCTGCCTTGCAACCCCTATAATTATAGCATCTTACCTGGGATACTACAAGGTGTAGTGTATACTTTTGTGGAAGAAGTCTCCACCGCCTTCCCAGTAGAAGCATTGCTATCACCCACAACTATAAAATGAGAGAAATTAAACAGGAGCTGAAAGGGTTAATTTTATTATATCAATAAGGGTTTCTAAACAATAATTGGGGAGGGGAGCTGGGACTACAGTATATAAATAGCACCCCTCCCCCAACCCCCTCCCAAGAGCTCAATAACCTCTTCCCCTTAGAACACTTTAGTGACAGTGTCAAAACAATAGTCCTTGTTAGTGACCTATTTTGTTGGTTTGCACTTGGTAAGAGAGATACTCTCCCACTCATAATTTGAGTAACTTGATATTTGATAGATGAGGGGGTAAGCCATGTGGGATGGGTTTGGAAATCCTATAATAACATGCTTACATGTAGTAGGTAAATTACGAGCCTTGTATGAAACGACTGAAGAAGAGGGCCCATGGGGCTTTCACAACTTCAAGTTGCCTAAACTATGAGCCAGCTCGACTAGAAACTGTGGATACTCGATATTTGGCTTTGATAGTGACCATTCACCCATCCTGTCTAAAGTACGTAGGTCTCATTATTACACAACAATTGCTTTAACCTCATCTTTTATTTGGTGTATAATTTAAATTGTAGATACCATTTAAAAATTAAAGCTCAAAACATATATGGCTGAATAACTTACCCCAAAAGGAATACTAACTCCACAGGCATCATATATAGTTTTTCCTATGATGCTGTGGTAATGTAACCGAAGCGCTGGAGTGTATTTTATTGCAATCATTCTGGCCGATGTATACAAGACTGGAGCTGATAGAAATGTTCCTAGTACTACACCAGTTGCAATCTGAAAATATGAAGAAAAAATACACGTATAGGTTAATACTTTTAAACCGGCTGATGCTTCTGATTGCACAGAACCAATTAATAGCAGCTACAAATTGTCCATTTTGAGAAACAGAGAAAACAAAAAATAAGCAAATGAGAGTTGGTGTGCTGATGATTATTTTGAGCAGATTTATGGTGGGTGAATAAGTATAAGTGGGTGGTTGTCTTGGTAAGGTGTGTGTGGGTACAGTAGGTGAGTATCTTAATTAGTATCTTACTGTATCTTACCAAATCTTCTGCTACACCAAACCTGGAAGCAAATATGATCACTGTTGGAGCTGTTGGAATAGTCCCATACAGAAAACCAAACATACTCCATTCATTGGTGAGAGTATTATTAGATCCACCAACATCAAGGATCTGGATGAATTCTCTTGCTAGTAGTGGGACAAACAGTCTACGAAAGAAAGTTGATGGAATAGGAATGCATATTCAAAAAGGGAGATTTAGTGGTACTGTTTTCGTCAAGTAATATCAGGATATGTGTAGCCTAAGTGGCAGGTGTTCCTGGCTGGGGGCCAAGAGGAAATGGGGAGAGAGAGAGAGGGGGGAGAAGGGAACTCCCCATTTCCTCTTGGCCTCCATCCAGGATATATGCTATTTTATACTAATTTTATCCAATAATATCGGGATACATGTATTTGGTACCATTTTCATCCTAGAGTAATATTGGGGTATTGAGTAGAAATTAATATTAGTAAGTTTCGTTCAAGAAGGTGGCATCATATGACCTCTCAGTGTGAATTATAGCATGATGAATCAGTCAATCCTTTCCCTATTTAAATTTTTTTATCCACATTTTTCTGTAAACATACAACTAGAAGAATATTTCATCTATGAAATATAGCACTTACATTTTGGTGAAAATGAGAAGCAAAGGAACAATCAATCCATATCCCATCTTCTTTTTCATATTTCCAACCATTTTTAAACCAAGAAAGAAGAGTGCACTTGCAAAAAATGAAGAACTCAGGACATCAAGAAACCCATTGATAATTACTGGAACCTTTTGTCGTAGAATAAAGTTTGCAATGATGCCAATGAACGTCATGAATACAATAGGGTTTAGTATAACTCCTTTGATAGTTGCTATGGCAACATGACCCTTTTTAAGGTTAAGGTGGTCACTATGCTTGTTAAACTCCAAGAAGATAAAGCCTATAGGATTTAGCAGTACTACCGATATTGGAGCAAGAAGATAGATGTAGCTGAGAAAATCTGGCATTGAGTCACGGTAAAGTGCCTTCACTGTACAAAAAGAAAGAAAAAATGTCAGTTTAAATAAAAGACAAGAATTAAAAGAGTTATCAGTATAAAATATAGATAATCCTGTAACAGTGGCTCTCATAAGAGGTCAATGAGCTTGATATCTGGCCCCAATCATACAAAGGGTGAATAGCACTATCCAACAGATAAAACCTTATCCAGTGGATAAGTCGATGCTGTTACCAAACAAATTTATCCACTGGATAAGATTTATCTGTGGGATAGCACTATTCACCTTTCATACAATCGGGCGCTGATGACATGTTGATTAGGCCAAACAAAAAAATAAGTGTGTTTCCTGTTGCATGAGAAAAATAATTGGGTTCGTGTTCAGTAAGTCAGATTTTATTTTTTATTTTTACTGATACAAGATTGGAAATGAGCTTACTGGGAACCCTGTGGTGCATTTTGGAATGAAAAAATTCTAGGGTCGGCAAAAATCGCAAGGAAATCAGGGTCGTGTGGTCGCACACAAGGAAACACACTCATTTTTTTGTTTGCCCTTAGTATTATGTGCCATTGCCTGCACTAATTTTCAATGAAGGGGTACTTTGGAATAGCCTCCCAAATGAATTAATAATAATAATAATAATAATGGTTTAATCAATAAAATCCAGGTGGTGGCTCTTCACCTATTGATAAACTATTATGGCAAGCACAAACCCTTCGTAGTTTTTGTGCTGGCTGTAAACAATTTTTTAAGTAGCACATTAAAGCTCGATAAATGACACTCTTGAAATTAGCAGGCTCTTTTGTTTATTTTTTCGTTTTTAGTATTATCTTTTATGTATTTAATTAGATAGATAGTATTGTAGAGTGCAAATAAAATACCCATGAAATAGTTAGGATGAAATAGGAGATAGTTAGTGCTTAATAATTAGACAAAACATAGGAATTCAGTGAGGCATGACAAGGGCACGGGCGTTYAYWAGAGTRACAACTCAATACGCAAATGAATAGATACGAAAATGCGAACATGTCAAATTAAACGAAGGAAAAGCATGTACATTGAATAAAAAATTGTTTCAGTTTTTGTAAGTGTGTTTGAAAATATTTTAAAATGTGCGCCCTTGAGTAGCACACGTGCACTAGTTTACCCGTCACGGCTCGCCTATTTCATTAACTAATTAGACTTAGTTAACCAATGGCACAAAGTTAGTAATTAGTTAGCTAGCTGTCTATTTCCAGGGGAAATATTATTTGCACTCTATCATTGTATATAGATATTGGAATTTCTATTATATTCATTGTAAAAAAAGGGTTAGAGGATTTAGGGGGGATTACATGACAACTAGAGGCGAATCAGCTATATGTTGACAAGTATCAAAGGGGAATACACTGAGAGAGTGGCAGCCACTATTGAGGGGAGGTCATAAAATCCTTATGATGTATGTAGCAACAAAAAAAATTTCGGCCCTCCCCCAGTCAAAAATAATGCCTTGTACCTGAAGATGTTCCACATGAATGTGAATATTCCCAAAAAGAAGGACACATGGTCTAAAAAGGGTAAAGGTTATGCCCAAGCTAAAGAGGTCTACTCTTTCCATCAACTTGACAAAAATAAATTTACTAATAAAATTTAAAAAAAGTGACCACTATGTTAAATACAGATTCTATTCAAATTTAGGAGGGAAATATTGAAAGAGAAATCTGAATTGTAGAATTTACTCAAGTACATTTCGTAAAAAATTCAAATCCATCGAAAATTAGATAATTCAAGGGGAGGGAACAACCCCGGGGGGTACAACGACGCCTGGCATGTTATATAATCAATCAAAACATCACCTTACACCAAAAGTTATGGCGCATGACTTGATCCCGTTACGTAATGTTCGCTTTTCCTAAGCTAACAATTGGATTTGCAAAGTAAATTTGCCATATGTACTTACATAGAGGAAAACCCAAGGCAAAGTCATTGGACTGTGTACAGAAGATAGCAAATATTCCAGCTCTTCCATATTTCTGCGGCTTTCCAAGAATCAAAGTTAACACCACTACAATAATAAACACTATTCCCTTAGCTATCAAAATAGCAGCAAGAAATTTCCAGTTGACTTTTAAGAAATCAAGTTCAACCATAGACTTGAAGAGAAGTGCTGGTAGAGCAAAATGAGAGACGAAATTCCCTATTCCTTTTCCTTGAGCAGTCGATATGAATCCAAACCGTCCACTTACATAACCCAAGAGAATTATTGCAAAACACTCGACCAAGGCTGGAAAAAGATTGTTGATGTCGGTCGGGCCACCAGACGTGGTACTGTTGCCTTCCATAGCAATTTCAATACCAACTAGGCCTCCTTTCTGTATTCTAGCATTCCTAAATTATTAGTACCATGCTTGACTACACGACAATATAACTTTTTCATTCAACAGCCTTCAGCACCCTTCTCACATGCACACTTGTCTGTCCGAATTGTTTTTCTAACGTTATATCTGATTGCACAAATCTCCACCAATCATAGCTCTTGACATATCTTTGATCAAGAATTGAAATTCATAACACTCGACTTGATTGGTTTATTAGGAACCAATCCAAACGCTTCATATAATAGTAGGTTCTCCATCCGCCATCTTTGGAAAATAAAATGACTTGATAAAAAACTTTGAAAAAGCAGTTATTTTAGGGACAAAAACATGCTATCTCGCGTAGTTAAAGAGCACAATCAGAAGCAGGCAGCTCATAAGGATGTGCAAGGTATGTTTGATTGTATTTTTTTTCATTTGTATGGCGCAAATTGTTGTTCTCTGCATAAATTAATAGCTTTCCCACTTACTGTGTTTGTAGAGCGCAGGAAACGAGAGGCTGCCATAGAAGCTTCTAAGCTAACTTATCGTTTAATGGATACCCTCAATTCAGGGTAAGTCTGATGGCAAGTCTAAATCATGACATTTTGGGAGTTCATATTGCAGTCATCATTGTGTTTTCATATACAGTATGTTAGGCGTGTGTTTTGTTGAATGAAATGGTCTTTTATTATATAGACATCGATGAAATAGCATGTTTTCTCTAGTGTCGAAAACTTGATATCTTTCACCAGTGGAAGATACCATATCTTTCACACGTGAAGATATCGCTGTTGAATCGGCTTGCTATTTTAATAAAGAATTTTTGAGCTTTTGTTTTATTCAAGTTTCATCGATATCTATGTAATAAACAGAACAGGCCGCTTGGAGATACAAATCTTCTCGTGTTCAATTTAGATATCTCACTCATGACATATCAATTGAACACTTGAAGATAAAATTCGTATCTCCGCGTGCCCATGTAATATCCTCTATATATCTTAGGGTTGTTCATTGTTTAGCAGAGGGGTGAGGGTGAAGGGGGACTGAAAACTTCATTCAGGAAGGGGAAGGGTATTAATAGGAGCTGGGAAAGCAATAAAATATAGTGCGGCAACCCGGAAACTAGAAAAAATTGGCATCGGCCATGACTTGGAAAAAGTACCAAAACTGTTGACCGTGCGTTGGCCAATCATCGCTCAACACAAGGCCGATGGTCAGCCAATACACAGTCAACACACGGCTGATAGTCAGCCAACGCTCGGTCAACACACGGCTGATAGTCGGGCGACTGTCAACCAACAGTCGGCGATAGTCGACCGACACGTGTCGGTTGGTCATGAAGTACATGATTACATTTATATGAACTCATGACATAAGCCCATTTACTGTATAAGGAAAAAAGTTTGCACGAGAGCAATACCAGCAATGTAATTGTTATTTTAGTACTGCAGTTTTCAATATTCTGTGAACTCTGACATTTCAATGGCTTATTGTGAAATTGGTTTTTCACTGCTGTCAGTCAAAAATATTAAGGTACTGACTGATTACATGCCTGTAATTTTGATTGACAGCAG
Organism: Actinia tenebrosa; assembly: GCF_009602425.1. The sequence continues at coordinate 709,351 of NW_022261272.1, read as the reverse complement.
CCAAAAATTAATTTTCAACATGCAGCTTAACTACTGAGTTCTCAGCATATGGAAAACCATAGTAATGTAACTGTAGTTTCATTATAATGATAATCCTTAGAGTGGAAAAAGCATATGGAAAACCACAGTAATGTAACTGTAGTTTCATTATAATGATAATCCTTAGAGTGGAAAAAGCATATGTTAATCAAAGAAAATTGGAAACTGAAGCCAAGCAACTACAAGCCCATGTGGGTATGTACATATATAGACATGATCAATACTGAAACAAAGGAAAACATTGAAATAGAAAACTAGTATGAAAATGGCAAAAGAGTTTGTGCTTCAGTTAAGTGTATCCCAGCTTCATTCATATGGTATTAAAGCTGTGGGAGTGCAGATTAATTTGAGTTACATGTTTCAGTATTCCTCCCTCCCCCCTCCCCCATAAAATCAGTTAAAAATGAAAAATTTTTGATGACCTGCTTGGTGGACAAAAATGGGCCATTTTTGGAAGTAGTTTCTTGAACATCTTCTTATATGTATAACAAGATTAACTTCACATGCTTTTGTTTCTGTATTATCAACCCTGCATATATCTTAGTTTATTATTGTACATTATATGAATCCTGTTTTAATATCTTGCATTGTTGTTTCCAGCTCAGTATTCTAAACAAACTACACTATGGTTGAAAATGGTGGAAAGTTTTAATCAGTCATTAAAGGTAAGGTATGGCATATCATGCATTGCATTGAACTATTTTGAGACTAGCAGCATTGGCAATATTACTCCATGATTACTAACAGAAGCTAATCCAAAGCATTTTGAAATGATCCCTTCATTTCGTACTTCATTTTGGAATTTTGTTTGTAATAAGTGGTTTCACACTCACTTACTTATGGCTCACTGCAGAAGGCTATCACACTCTCTGACCAGGGGTTGCATTGTGGGACTGTTTTAGGGGACAAAATACATGTTATCTTAGAAATATTTTCTCTAAAACCAGCCCACAATACACTGCAATGCCAATGGGATCCATTTTTTTCCTCAACCTTGGAAAGTCTAATAATTCTGTGTAGCTTTATCCTTGCATACCTTACCTCATCTTTATCTTGGGAGGGCCGATAGAGAGAATTTAAAGAGGTTTGGTTGCAACTTACATGTACAGTCTTTGATGATCTGAGTCAGGGGTCGCATGCTACCCAACTTATTCAACTCATATATTCCATGCCCATTTTTTGTTCTAGGAACTAGGAGATGTTGAAAATTGGTCAAGAGTCATAGAGGCGGATATGACATCAATAGCTAGTGCTTTAGAGTATGCATATAAAGGTATGTATCTGAAGTACAAACATGTATTCTTGGTTTTCACATGACGTCATGGGCTCAATGCATGGGGTCGGCGGCCATATTGGTGTACCACGAGCTAATTAGCATATGTCAAATACAGTGTTGTGACCGGAAAAATGCGAGTAATAACAGTGCGATGTCTAGTGAAAATCTCGATAAAAAACCGATTTATGCCTTGATAAATACAGCAGCCCTGTTCCTCTGCTATCAGACTACGCTACAAAGCTGGAAAACCACGTGAAGCGTCGATATTTGGAAAAAATATCCCTTGTTGGAGTTGACCCGGTCACGCTACTAGACGCGAAGTTAGATACCGAATGTTTACCTCCGATCGAAGCTACTGATCTCCTATGTTATTTAGTACTGGAAACAAGTTATTATACTTCTCAGCAGTTTAAGGCTTTTAAAAGTCTAGAGGCTTATAATCAGATGGTCTCTGGATTCATCACCAGTGTTCAAGGGAAGAAAATTTCAGGAAAATACKTGGTTTTGTCGAAGGTGAGACATTCCCAACGTATGAATGAGCCACCGATCCCTATTTGGATTATTGCTAGCGAAGAAGGGACGGTGTTTTCAGCTCATTGTATGGGATGCAAAGCTGGACTAGCTGAATCATGTTCGCATATTGCCAGTGTGTTGTTCTACATTGAAGCGTGGACAAGAATTAGAGGTAAACTATCTTGTACCCAAGTAAAATGCACGTGGCTACTCCCCACTTATGTTAATGAAGTGCCATACGCGAGAGCACGCGATATTAATTTCAAGTCCGCTCAAAAGATCAAAGCCGAGTTGGACCTTAAAATTGATGCATGCACAGAAAATCCTGAGTCCCCACCGTCAGTGAGTGCAGCA
>NW_022261272.1:629606-695125 GCF_009602425.1 Actinia tenebrosa | reverse complement strand
CACCCATTTTACTGGTAAAAAATTTTCTGGTCCCCCCCAAATTTTACATCATGAACGCAGCCTAAACCAATCACAGTTCAGTGGATTTTTTTTTAATTCTTTCAATTATGTGTTACTATCAATCACATGACTTTTTGGAGTTGACTGGGGGGCAATTAATATGAAATTATCGACTGTTAAGTCAAAACATGTCAAAAAAAGTCCTTAAAGTATCAATTATACTATTTCTACATCCTGAAACCACAAATCAAAATACGCATATATATAACAACCTTTTTTATATCCTCCAAGCTCAGAAATTTTAATTGCCCCCAGTCAAAACACAGATATTGCCGGAAGTGTTGTCTATTGATAGTAAAGAGTTATTGTGTTAGTGTCAATAGGGATGGCAAATCTGTAAATTCTGTAAGTTTTTCACTCTAACTAAAATAATCCTTTTTAGTAAAGGATGTGTTTACTTACCAAATAATGCAAAGTAGAAAGCACACACAATAGCAATACAGCATGTTATAGTATATGGAATATTCAATGTGTTATTGCCTGCATAGACTTTAAAATCTGGACATCTCATTGGCATTTGTTCTGGAGTGGTCTCATTACTTAGACTTGTGGTAGCTGTGGTATTATTATTGGTATTGGCAGCAAAGGTCACTGTTAATGTGACTAACACAAAAAGTATCATCTGCAATAAAAATAATTCTCGTTAAAAATAATTTGAATTCTACTTACATTGACAGATCTAGATTTTTATTAGCCATATGCATGATTGTTCTTTGTGGCATGATTTCATTGTATTTTGATACTAAAGACAAAACAGCTCTTAGATTCAATTACTTGATGAAGACAGCTTTTCAAACTCAGCCTTCTGGCAAGGTCGATAACAGTAGATTTTTCTCATTAGACAGCTTAATGGTTTTGATTGTAAACAAATATCACAGTCAAGCCAAAATATATATTTGTAGTCATAACACTTCATCTGTGCTAAGTGCCAGATTAAAATTGTAGTAACCAAAAATGATTTTCTGGTAACCAATAGGCCTTTTGAGTTAATTGATCCATTTATCAAGCAAGCTGGTGCTTCATTAGTGATATAAGAGAGATGTGGTACTCTTTGGTGTGAAATGTTTGAAAGAAAAGAGTATTCTAACTGTGGAATGACCTTCAGGGGCATAATGTTTTAATTTATGGAAAAACTTAATATTAAGAAGTACTTACTGTTAGATGCCATTTTGTGTACAATTTTTGGATTATTTCACATTTCAAACATTTTTGTACAATAATTGTTTTACTTTGGCATTAATATTATTTACTCAACAACTATAAAATAATGATTATATTTCAATAAAACCACCTAAATGGTGCTTGCAGTATAATTTATTAACTTTTACTTAATATTGAAAAATCTGTAAAATTATGGTAAATAAAAGCACCTAAATGGTGCCACATTCTGCACAAATTTTGTATGTTACATTTTGTTCATTTTCATACAAAATATGGTATATACTTTATTCACTTTTATTTACTCCAATCGAAATCGCATATGTAACTTAATAAAGTCCTATGATATTTTAAGCCTCTAGCGAAATCAATATTATATAATATTATGTGCTATGACTTCAAGATCTACCAATTATTACCTTCTTATTGTCGTATCAACATCTATATCTGATAACCTTGAGACAGATATATTCCCTTAGATATCTAGACAGGAGGTATTAAGCACACACACACATATTTAAGTGTTTGTCTTGTCAACAACTGTACTGGGGGCCGGTATGGTCTATGATATGATACCTTGTACATACTTGCATGCTCTGACAAACAGTTCTCTAGCTGCAAGGCTCTATAATGGCATGAACATATAATACAATTACGAATAAGATGAAAAGAATTAAACTGCTCAAGTGATTTAAGAGATTCACTATCTTGGGGTTTTTGAAAAGAATTAAGCCCTAATATTTGTCACAGACCACATCATTTATTATTAGAAAGTAATATACTAAGAGGATGGTTTTTAAATATGAAACATAAGCCATGCCATATGCCAGACAAATTTTTGGATTGATGATTAACATGTTAAATCTACATGACCCTACAAATGTTGGAACACTAATTACTACACATCTGCTGAATATTATGTTGTCAATGCTTTAGTATTTGATTATCTGTGAGTTCCATGCAAAAATAGTAACACCAAGCAATCAGAGAAAATGAATACAATATTATGAATAATAGAACAGAAAAAAATTAGATTTTTGCTCTCGCATCTATTTCATATGCAGGGATTACAAATGTAAGTGACTTCAAACAATAAATTATTAGAGGGATCGAGTCATTTTGACTCCAGCCAGTCCAAAATCGATCCTTTACCACTCATAAACTACTTGAAACTGTTAGAATAATGACTCCAAGATTTCTAGAGAAGGAGTCAAACTGACTTCAGTGGGTAAGCAAAATTTGTAATCCCTGGAATACCAGTACTTAAAGCATGAGTCAGGCTATTATCATCCTTTTTTTAACGAACCAACTGAATGAGAAAGCAAATTGAACACTTCGTTACATATTGTGTTGTTTTCTTCTATTTTTAGCCTGGAAGTAAATGAATGTCACTTAAAGTTGCTGCTATGAGTTGAATTAGCCTTAAGGCTTGACTTCTAATGCTATTTGAGAGTGTCTTATAAACAGCTGTCATGTCAGACTTCTGAGAGGATAAGGATTGAAAAATTTTTCAAACAAAGAAAAAAAGGAAAACAGGGAAAGTTGATTTCAATAAAATGTGGTACTATGCATAATTCAATTCATTCCAAATGGAGATAAATCAGAATTCCTTAACTGTAATAGCTTTAAATAAAGTACAAAAGTAATAGGAAATGCCAAGGAAACGAAACACAATGAGTAACTGTTGCCATTAACCATTAGGATTTTATAAACCAAAATTTTTAACTTTTCTCTTGAAAATAGCAAAAAAAATGCATATTGTAACTTTAGAATTTCACTGATCAATAAATATAAATGTTTTACTAGTTAAAAATGTACATACGTACTTGTTTTACAATGTACACACTCGAAGTAGATTGAGGCGAAGGACTATAAATAAAAAAATTACGGGCCATAGTCTAACTAAACTAGGAATATTCGATAAGCTTAAATATAAGGTTAACAAATTTATTTATAATGTAGCAATAAACTGCACCACTATATAATATAGCTAAATAAGCGCCGAAATGTGTTCTTTATAGATCAAGTCGAGTTTTCAATACACTCAGATTTTACAATTTAGGGATCTTTCTCTAAGGGCCTATGTTGTTTTTAGGCTGTTAAAAAGTCTTATTGCAAATTGGTTTTATTCAAATTCATAAACGCTGGTATTAGATCGATTCGTATTTTGAATGAATTAGCAAATGTCAACAGCACTTCTTATTAAATGGCCATAAGTTTTATCAAAAACATGATATAATAACAAGCAAACATAAATTCGACAAGAATGATTCAGACTAATTCGAATTTTTAATGAAAAAAGCAGGAGTTCTCGAATGATTTGATCTTGATCGATCTGCGAATGATTTTTGCTTATTAGCTTACTACAAACTGTGCTTCCCTCGCTAAGACGTTATCAAAACTGATTTCAGATCGATCCAAGATAGACAAAAAGTCCTCCTAAACCAGCTACAATCAACTGCGATGACAAATATACTAGCTAAAGATACAATGCGTAAAAAACCGTTGAGCAAGAGTAGACACACAACTAGTTTTCTCGGTCCAAATAATAAGCTTATTTTTTTAGTGCGAGTAGCTAAGTTAAACAGACTAATATTTTCTAATTACGTCTTACAATAAATTCGACATACCTTGAGAATTTTACGAGACATTTTCGCTTAAGCCATAGGTTTTTAAAGCAAAGGAATCAGCTGATCGTTATTCATGTACCACTGATCGAGACAAGCGCTAGTCGACAGACCTGAACTTCTTCTCAAACTTTGTCTATGACCAGGGTCATTGTCCCTTTGTGAGAATCTACATCTCCATCTTTAGCGGAAGTATTAATACCCAATCAGAGCCTATTAATCTCGACACCTGACTCTCCCCTAAAATAAATTCAGTCATTATAGGTATAATATTGCTATGTATATGAAAAAATTGCCAAACTGCGTGTTGTTTTGGAAGCAAATATGGTAGTTTTAGTAATGATTAAAGACTACATTCTCTTCACCCACATGGATATGAATGGCGCGTACCACTTTGCCAAAAGATTTTGGGGTCCGATTTAGGGCTTCATTAACAACGAAAACATCACATATGATCTTCTTTATCTTTAAATCCTTCTGGAATTTCAAACAAAATACGACCCAGAATCATCGGGATTAAGAACGATGTGTATTAGCCACACAAGTGAACATATATCGCATTCACTGCAAATAAAACATAATTAGCATAAATCTTCACGGCTTTTGTATTTGTTTGGTGTTAAATTATTATAGGCTTTTTGAATTACAAAGCCACATTGCAGTAAAGATAACATCGATAACTTTTAAAGTGATGAAATGCTGTCGTTTGCCGGCTCCATTCACCCAATGATTAAGGTTAAATCACGCGACGCCACACCCCGTATAGCCCATTATAGACCGAACTGTTGTACAACTTTATTTTGGAACGCGTTATCATATTAAATTTTAAACAGGCCTTGAAATTAATAAAAAGAATCCTAGTCAGAACAATAAAAAAAGAAAGAAGACAAATTCTTATTCTCACAAATGGAGCTAATCGCCCAGCAAAGTTTAATAGTACGATCGCACTGCAAAAACTCCATATTCATATCGTATTGTTGAATTTGTCGTGTTTTGAATTAGGAAAAAACATAGAAAAGAGTTTTAAAAACTTCTTCAAAGTGTATGATTTTATTACTGAATCTAATCATCTCATTCACAGCTAGTGATTGGAGGTAGTGCATTGCTGCAAAATTATTGGGGGGGGGGGGGGGGGGGGGGGGGGGAGGCGGGGCTATAGCCCCTCGGCCCCCTACCTCCGCGGTTCCCTAGGTACAACAAAGCAGGCTTAGCGGAATTTTGAAGACCGGTTCGATAGGACTAATCGTATCACTTGAACTCTGGTGATCGTAAAAACCAACAAATAGGATTTGACAGCCGCTTGTTACCGACCTCATCCCTCGTTTCCTGTGAACTATATAGGTTTTAGATTGTTAATTGGGGAGAATTTATCGATTAAAGTGTTGACCATGCAAAGCTGTCTGACCGCGCCTTATGTGATCAGACATGCAAACGTTGCATTATTAATGTCCGGCGCGGAACTCAATACAAAAGCTAAATTTCTTTTTTGCGAATTTGTACCTATCCAGAAAGCTTAATAAGAAGTTTATTCTCGTTCGTGTAAAGTCTGATAAACCAGTGATAATGTCACCAAAATGCGAAAATTTTGGCCAAAACCGAATGATTATGCAGACAATCTTTATTTAATAAAGCAGGCTAGGAAAAACGCAGCCGGCGACGCAGATGTGGACCTGCAATAACATAAACATAACTTAGATATTACCAAAGTATCACTAATCCTAATTTTTTTATTTAAAAATCATAAAAGTTAGTCTCTATGGCTAGGCATAATAAAATGAAAATTTTAAAATAACTAAAACTAATGTAAATGCAGATTACTATAAAATATTTGAAATATAACGCGCGCGCTGATTGGCTGGATACCATGTTTATATCAGAGGCCAGAGACACTTGCGCAAAATATTTTATAAACGCAATATAAAACGATACTGTGATATAAACACTCTGGGAGTTGTAGAGTACTTGAAAAGCAAGAGAAACACTCGCCTACGCCTCGTGTTCCTAAGCTTACCTACTTTTTGCTCTACAGTTTCCAGCGTGTATATATACACATTTATTATATGATCGTGAATATTAGAGCCTGGACACTAGCAAATCGAGCAATCTGTTTGGATAGATCGCATCGCGGGCTGGTCTAGATTCTCCGGTATTAACCGGTCCGATCGCATATCAATCTTACGGCGAAAACATTTTGTCCTTTTCAATGAAAAGTGGTCATAATAAAACTCTTATCGACCGAGCTTGGTCGGTCTGTACGGGATAATCTTGACCTCGGTCGGGTACAGACCTCGGTCAAGATTATCCTGTACCGACCTCCCGTTCGGTTAATAAGATCTAAATACATCACAGTACCGAGACATGCGCACGCGTTTATATAGTATGCGTGCTGTGATTGGTTTAGAACTGTGCTTTTTTTGTCAGTAGAGCACAGTTGTTGATGCCGCACACGCAGCAAACTTTGCAACGAATTTTGAGAAAAACGCATCGAAAACTACAACGGAGTTTTTCTTTCTACATAATAGGACAATTGAAACAGCTTTTTTCGGTGATCTGTTTAAGGAATATAAAAGCGCRCGTTCTTTGATATTAGGATACGTTTACGACTACTATGCGCGCGAACTTAAATATCGCGCTCGCTTTACAGTAAAACAAAAACTTCAAAAATTGAAGCAGTCTGTGATCCACTTCATTTTTTTAAAATTTTGAGGTCTTCCTAAATATTGACTGGTACTCACAGTAATGCATGAGATCCCATTAGACCTATTTAGTTTGGGCATAATGGTCTGCCCATTTCAGACCACATGTGATTTTGGATATGGATGCTATTCTAACAAATAATCTTATTCTCAAGAAAATGACACATGGTCTGAAATGGGAAAACATTACGCACAAGCTAAAGAGGTCTATCTGACTAGCTACAAGGGTCCTGAGAGTCAGATCAAAAAAAACCTTTTGCAATCCCTGTAAGTAGATAGAGTACCTCTAAGATAAAAGCATCTTGATGAAAATATCAGACTTTATTTCTGCCACTATTGGAGGCAAGGTTCAACAATGATATCCAGATAAAAGCCCCATCCCCCTCCCCATGCCGTGAATGGGCCAAATAATTTGGCTTGGGTTCTGGTTAAATCTTATAGAAGAAGTTTAACCCAAGAGCTCTAGAAGGATTCGTTTGTTCCTGATTGTTTTCATGGAAATGAAAAAATTGAAAATTCCTGCAATTTTTTTAAGGGGGTATCCCAAATGAAGAAATGTATATAGGGATATTATGCATAGCTTCAAAGAAGTCTGGTGCACCACAAGAAACCCCTCCCGCCTCCCCCCCCCCTGATCTGCCCCTGCTTCTTTCTAAGGCTAGTGATGGGATGGTACTTCATGACTGGATTATATCAAGTAACATACAGCTACATTTCAAAAGTGGTTGAAAGGGCGAGCAGTGAATGGCAATCGGTTATTGCACCACCGAAAGTGACTGTGGGCATACATCTTAACACAAATGATTGAGGTGTTTTGAATGGTTGGTCAACTACTTCAACAATAACCTCTGTGTTCAGTATTGACAAAAATAATTACAAGAAATACCAGTCATTCCAGTTATTCTTGGCTTTTGGAATGACCTATCTCCTAGTGCTTATCACATATTCGGCTGTTTGCCCTTCAACCTTCTTTAAGCAGCTGTATACATCAAGTGGTTTTGAAAGGAGAGGTTTCAGCAATTTCTGTGATCAGAGCCCTCAATCTTTCTGAGCCTTGTGATGAGATACTTCTGAATGATTTGATAGCACTCCCTTAACTGTGTGCTACTTTAGGCCTCCAAGTTTTGTTTTCATAAAGTAAACACCTTTCTGTAATGCAACCAAAAAAATGAATGAATGAGAAAATGAACAGAACCAAAATAATTCTAATTAGTGAATAAAGGTGATGTTACACACAATGATTTTTCGTGCAACATCTTTGTGTTAAAAGTTGGGTTTATGCAACATGGCGCGTGCAGCAACAGAATTTGATAGCAGCAATATTGTGAGTTTTTGAAGCTCGTTCAAAAGAAAAAAACTTAAATCATGTTACTGTGTTACCGCAACAAAATATTGTTAAAAATTGTATCAGCATGCCATGTTACACCAGGCCAACTTTTAACACAATAATTGCATGAAAAATCACTGATGCAAATTGTGATGTGTAACAACACCTTACATAACTGAGTGAAAGAGTGTGTCATGTTACATAAGGCCAACTTTTAAAGCAACAATCGCATGAAAAATCACTGATTCAAATCGTCTTGGTAAACACTACCTTGAGTGACTCAGGGGGTAGGGGTAGGGGTATGTGCAGCTGTATAATCAGATAGCAAAACTAGAACTTCATTCATTTGAGAAATTTAAATAATATTAAAGTTTTTAAATAACGTGAGGCCAGTAAAACACACTCTCCTAAGAGATTATTTGCACATTACCTCGTACTGATCTTTGATTTTGTTGACATCTACTTCATCTTTCTGTTTCTCGAATTCTCTTCGTATTTCTCGTCTATAATATCCACGATCAGTATAACGCAACAATCGACTTTCCTTTATCAGACTTCTGTACAAGCTAAGGACCATCTTTGACCATTCTGCAGATGGAATTTTCATCTCTATAAGAAGATCTTTGCAAGAATTTTCCAAAGTTCACGTTTGGTTTTGATTCACGCTTGTTGAAATCGCTGGCTCAACCTATCCACAGCAGGCCCAAGCGAAGATTAGCACTAGATTTCTATAAATAGAATTTTTTAAAAATAGGCATTCCCTTCAAATTCTGTATTTTTATTTTTTACTTTTACCATGCCATTTTACCATGAATGAAAGACAATAAAATACTTTGGAGTCTGAAAGTAAGACTTTCTGTAATATTTTTAAATCGCTTGTGCAAGGGGGTGGGGCTCCTGTGGTCGAGAAAATCTGGGTATGAAAGTCTGTATTTTCAAAAAAGCACAACTCCTTGACAGAGGTGAAGGTCGATTGATGGATGACTCATACTATGGCCTACGGTTTAGCGCCAAAATTACCCCCAGATTTGTCAGACTAGACCAGATAAACCCCAAGCATGAAGGAAGGATTGATCCTCGGATGAAAAGATTTTAAAATGTCAATGAAAAGCCGTGGTTTAGAACGCGAAGAGCTCAGTTTTGAGGAGAGTGACGCGTGGAAGGCGTTATTTGAGACGAGTGAGTCAGGTATTTAAAATTCTAGCAAATCTTTACGGAAAAGTTTGGATTTTCTTATCATTGTTTTCTTATATTGTTTTAGTCGACTCTAAGCCAGGAAGTAGGAGCAACAGCCCGTCCAAGCAAGTCCAATTCGACATGAAAGGTGAGTGTGTTTTTAGCTTTTCGATGTGGACGAGAAAGTTGACTCGCCAATAAGGCTTATATAATATACTAGTAATTTGGTACCTGTTTTATGCATTTAAAACTTCACCCAAACATGGATGGGATTTTAATTTATCTTACGGTCATTCTCTATAATTTATTTGAGCGCTTGAGCATTAAATGTAATGCAGGAGCTGTAGATCTGAGTGACCCTGAGTCAAACCATTTATTGTTTTGAGAGAGACGCTACCTTGTGAGTCAATAGTGTTTTAGTTTACATGGTTGATGTCGAAAGGAGTTGCCAAGTTACTCCAAAACTTGGCAAATACTAAACATTAAGGTGTCAAAAATTAAAACATATCCTGCTAAGGTGGTTTAAAATATATTTTACCACAATATTAGAGCTTGTATTTGTATTGTTTATATATGATATTACAGAGAGTTTTATATAGCATGGTCTTTGCTAATCGGCCCATCATGTTATTTGTGGATACCGACTTCCGATAACAAATATTTATATCCTGCTTGTGGTATTTCCCCTAATGGCATCAGAGCTTAGATTCTATCCTTTATGTTATAGCTATGGCCCAGATAAAATGCTGAACTACATTATATGTTGATAGCAATTAAAGAACTATTGTCGCATTAAAATGATAAAGTATGATTTTCTATGTCTTTATTTACAACACATTAACCTATAATCTACAGTGTAATGATGTCTTGGGGCTATAATTTTGATCATCCTAGAGGTTGTTTCAGGGTATTGAAAAAAAGTTATAAAAACTAAATAAGAACAGGCCTTACAGGTTGAGTAGGAAAACTAGAGGAAATGTAGTTAGAGTAAACAATACTAGTTATACAACGCTTTTGAGTGGTATACTACTGAATATCTTATGAGTCACTTTTCTTTTATACACACAAGCCTTCAGGCGAGTGTTTAAATGTAAAGGAGATGCAAGTGGCAAGTAAGATATTTAATTATATTCCACAAGAAGGTATTGTACAACTATATAACTATTTTATCCTGCGCCATACAAGAAACAAATGAGTAGATTCAAGGTGTAGCTCATGATGGGAAGGAAGAGTGAAATGCTGATGAAAATACAGTGTTCAGCCTTCCTGCATTCTGGTTGGCTGTGTTTTGTATGGTGTGGGATAAATAGCTATATTTGTTATGACTTGTATCTTATAGTAGTTTAACATCATATTAGAACATGCGTAATTTAGGTAAATTACAAGCCTTGTATGAAATAACTGAAGAAGAGGGCCAATGGGCCTTTCACAACTTCAAGTCGCGTAAAAAATGAGCCAGCTCAACTATAAACCTTGAGCAGCTGTTTTGGCCTGTATTGTGCCTTGTCAGCATGGTGTATCTAGTGAGCTGGTAGAATCCCATGAAAAAATAGTGCATGAGAAATGAGGCAGTAAGCCGTGTGGGATGGGCTCGGAAATCATATAAGAGTTAAGTAGTTTAACATCATGAGTGAGAAACATTGGGAAATCTATTTTAATACTTAATGTATGTTTGTTCTGAGATCAGTCTAGAAGTTATCCATCAATAATATAAACATCTGTTACAGAGAATCAGAAATAGGAAATTAATGTAATTTCAAAGTTAAAAATAATTATCAATTATTTCCTTGCTTTATATTTCACGACCCTTGCATCCATAGCAAATGCACCATTGATCTATTTCATGGGCTAGCTATATTGCCTGGGAATTATGTTTTTGTCAAGGTAGCCTTGAATTCAACCACTTCAAAATGAGCATGGATGTCATTTAAGTAAGGTTCATAGCAATGTGGCTTAGGTTTGAATTATTAATTTAGCATACTGATATTGTTTGGCTAGCCACATTCAAGCAGTGCTCAAGTGATGTTGAAACAATGCTGGCAAATTCACAAATCTTAACTACTTATTATCATCAGTAATTGACTATTGTGCAAAGGTAATTAAGAATGAAATGAAAGATAAGGCAATCAACAGTATAAATGTAATATAAATCAAATTATATATTTTGTTATTAATTTGGTGTATTCCTAATCTGCCTCTTTCCTTGATTTTGGCATGTCTGAAACCACACTCATAAACCAAGCCCAAATACAAACATGTAGCCATGTCAAAAAAGTATTGATATATGTGCATATTGATGCCTCAAATAAAAAGGAAAATATGTAACTGTTATCTAGTTTAGAAATCAAAAATGAATATATTTTATATTAGGTCATTCTCACATACAGTATTAAATAATGATAAATTGCTTTGATTTAAATCAAATGGTTATGTTTTACAAAGGATTTTATCTAAGTAATATTTTCCAAAGATGTGATTTAATTTCCTCTTTCCTGTGGTACTGGTGTAAATAATGATATATTCTGTTTATTTCTATTATTTAGTTATATGTATTAACCATAATTATTAAGGCTTAATCATCTTAATTATATCATATAGTCCCGGTTATAGTGACCCCCAGTTATGAGCCCCACCCATCTGCTAACAGAAATGTCCTCCGGGTTAGTGCCGGGTTATAAGCTCCCTCTACTGATAGTGTACAGCCTCATGATAGCACATTGACGATGTGAAATGGACACCATAAAGCATTATTTTCTTATGAAAGGAATGTATGAGTTCGCACCAGTTGCTAATCATCCCATGTGTAAAAGCCTATCCAAAAACCCTTACAAAGTTGTATAAGCCCAGTGCTTATAACCAAGATTCTACGATATATTGATTCACACAATATCCACTACTATCTTCCTGTCTAACCAAATCTATATACATGCATGTGTCAACAGTCATTTCTTTCTTCAACTGACATGTCATTATTTTTTAGGATCATCCAAATCAAAGGTTCCCCCTTTAAATCTGGATTTAACCAACTTTGAAGTGCCTGGTGCTGAAGAGAGTCGCTATGTATTGACTAGTCCAAGATCACTTGAGGTACAAAAACAAGTGGACTGCAAGCAAACATTTAATACTTTCCTCCCTCAGTTAAAATCAACTTATAACAAATTGACTCATTTTAGTACTCCAAAGATTTGAGAAAAAATATTTCTTACTTTCTTTTTATTATGTGCCTTTTGATAATTCTTTTGTATGATTGCAATGGAGTTTTTGTTAAATCCATTTTTTGTTTCTTTTCTGACAGGCATGTGCAAGGTTTGGAGTTAAGGTAATCAGTATTGGTTATCAAATAGACATGTTGTCTTATTCTTGACATTGATTTTCATTCTCCGATTTTGATGTTGTCCGTTGACCAGCAGAGCCCTGCTCTGTGAATTATACTGATCCCTGTATGATCTCTTTTGTGTATACAAAATCAATTGCAATTATTTTGCATCAAAATATAAGATTTCCAATGAACTTGAAATACATTCTAATCATGTTAATATTGTCAATGACAGCCTATAGAATTACTTCACAAGTCCTATGAAGAATTTATTGATGAATTTGAAGCATTGTATGACACAAACTACTCCCATGAAGCTATTTATGAAGTATATCAAGAGCACGAAAGACAGAGAAAGAGTGAGTAATCGCTATAATACCCACTTTATAACCAATAAAAGGGCATTATGCACAAATTGCTTATATTGTGGCTTAAAAAACTTAAAGTCATATTAGTTTTAGCTTGGTCATACCTTGTGGCTGGATGAACATTACTAGTCAAAATGGCTGTAGAGCAAAGATTTGACCAGACAAGTGCAAATACTGGTGTCAGATGACTGGCAGTTATTTTAAGCCATATATATCCACTACATTTCCAAGTATCAGCCCTCCCCCAAGCAGGAATGCAGTAAACAAGAGATTCAGTCAGCAGTATTGTGTTTTGCATGTACTATTTTTTAATCCTGAAGTCAATACAATATGTACCTGTAAAAAATTGTCCATTGGGTAACAAAATCTGTATGCATGTTGTGTGTGTGTGTGTGTGTGTGTGCGGGAAGGGAGGGAGGGATGGGTTGATTGTCAAGGCTAGAGAGAAGTTGAGAGTGGTGGTCCAGTACTGCACTTTTGCTTTCACCCTTCTCTGGGGTGTCAGGTTTGAATACTGGTCTTGGCATCACATGTAAGCAAAGATGGCTGGATCTCTTCTTTGATTTGAGGGTTTTTCTCTCAGTTCTCCAGTTGAACGGTGAGCTTGCAATGATAGAGACATGTGAATAATTTTCCAAGGTGTTGCAATGTGAAGGCACAGTTATATTTCAAGATGGTGCAGGGAACTGTGAAAGGGGCTATTAAAATGTTAAATTCAAGAGGTTGTTTCATTGTTTGATAAAATACATGTATGGAGTTCCCCTCCTTTCCAGTAGGAAATTCTGGCTGTGCAACTTTTCAAGTATCCTCTTCACTGCAACCTAAGACAAGAATATGCTGTGGAATCATGTGATATAACACTGAATATACATATCTTATCATGTCAGGAAAGCTGAGACTATGTCAGGAAGAAAGAGAAAGAATTATCAACGAGCAAGAAAGGAGAGGAAGGGACATCATTGGAGATTTCACAAGAAGGACCCACCTGACTTCTGCCAAGGGTAAAGATATAAATAACTCATTTATAAAATTTATATTCAAAAAATTATCACATTTTCTATTTTATTTTCCCTATGAAACAGTTATTATTATCATTAAATCAAACAACATGATATCAAACTCTCTGTAAACTTATCGTTATAAATTATTTCAAAACAACATAAAGGTTATTGCAAGGCCATGTGGAGATAAGGATTTTATCTTTGTGTGTGATATTTCTCCAAGCAGCCATGTAATATTCTGCTTAATACATGTATTTGGTGGATTTCCACTATTATCAAACCCTCTGTAAACTTATTGTAATAAATCATTTCAAAACAACATAAAGGTTATTGCAAGGCCATGTTGAGATAAGGATTTTATCTTTGTGTGTTATATTTCTCCAAGTAGCCATGTAATATTCTGTTTAATACATGTAGTTGGTGGATTTCCACTATCTAATGCGATTTCTAAGAATTCTTACCAAGGATGTTATTTTTACATGTGAAGATATTATGTAGTATCTTCACATGCGAAAATATCACTTTTTGGTATAAATAGAGAAAAAATAGATATTTCATCGATGATTAAATATAAATGCTATTAAATGACACTCTTTCTCGTGTAAAGTAAAAACAATTTTAAAAAAGCCTTTAGCTAAAAATACTTAGTTTTTACAAATATACCCATCAAAAAAATCAACTTCCTCTTCATAACTGTACAAACTGCACACTTCTTTTTTATCTTTAATGAAGCTAATTTATTGCTTGCCAGACATTTCATGTTTTGGTTGTTTTGCGTTGTCTACTCTGGGTGTGTCATACCGTGTTAAAACAGCTGCTTTCATTTGTGGCTTCAATTTATTCACAGTGCCAACCTTTTAAAATTAATTTTCAAAATCCTATACTGAATTTTCTAAATTAAAAATATCAAGCATTGATTTCATTATGTTTTCAATTTAACAGAAAAAAATCGTGTATGTAAATGTCATCAATTAGACCTACTTTTTGAAGCTGTCCATCATATCATTACTTTTACAATTAATATACATGTATCAACCCTTGCTATCAGTTTTAAGTAATACTTAGAAATATTAGTTAAAAATCAATCAAAACTGTTGATACAATTATGATTTATGATAGAGTAAAGGTGCTCTTTGGTTTTTCACGCAGTTTAATTTTAGCTTATTCAAATTTGCGGTCGCTATTTTGGCAAAGGGTCTATTGTGGACGGGTTCGACGCCAAAGCCTAGCCAAAGCTTTCCAATGCTGCTATTCTAAGTATTTATCAGGTTTATTGATATAATAGGAGCTCAAATTTGAATTAAAATTTGAGCTATACGACCGCACTCTAAAGAATGTATTGTAAAAAGTGTGAAAGAGAGGTTACATTTTTCGATAAATATTTGATATCGAGTACTTAGGAACAGTGTTAATGAGTGATTGCGTCAAGAAACCATTACAGTTACCATAGTTTTTCTTTCTAACATGGAAAGCTGCGTTGTATCTATAAATATTTGATATGAAGTACTTAGGAACAGTGGTAATGAGTGAATCGTTTACAAACATCGTACTACGATTTGCTTGCATTGGGTCAAGAAACCATTACAGTTACCATAGTTTTTCTATCCAACATGGAAAGCTGCGTTGTATCAATAAATAATTGATATCAAATACTTAGAAACAGTGTTAATGCGTGAAATGTTGCTTACAAACATCGTACGACGAATTGCTTGCATTGTGTCAAGAAGCCATTACAGTTACCATACAGCTACCATAGTTTTTCTTTCTAACATGGAAAGCTGCGTTGTATCGTACGATTTCAGTGATATTTTCTCATCTCCTGTTTGTTCTTTATTTAACCGCTTAGATCTTGATAGACAGCAAGTGGTTCGAAGTACTTCGTCACCAAGTCTGCACTCCGATACCACCGGGAAGGATAACCGACTGAAAAGCTCTAGCAAAACATCTCCGAAGCACAGTGCTACGTATGTTTTACTCTTTCTTTTCTACATTTTTTGGTCTTCTTTTGCGTCTTTATTTTCTTCTTTTTCAGTCATTGTTTTGTAGGGGAGGGAAGGAAAAAGAGAAAGAGAAATCGAACTCATAAATTCCCGAACATGCTTCTATGAAGAACCCCAATGTCGATACTTTTTGCCCCCTCTTTCGTCTTTCTTTCATTTCCCTTTCTTTGTTTCCATCATGCTTTGTAGTCACGTAGTTTTCCTATACGTGCCAAACCGATATTTGTTGCCAACAAGCTTTTTCTTTTCGTAATAATCATAAGTTCCTTCCCCAATTTTCCTTCCAGGAGAAATGGTTATGAAGTTGAAACAAGTGCTAAACAACACGCACCACCTGGGAAATCAAAAATCGAGTAAGTTCCTATACCTTTTTTTTCCTATTCCGTTCTTCCATCAAACTTACAACGGTACAGTTTTTACAGTGAGTTTATTGGTAATTTTGTAAATGAAAACAGAAGCAGACGTCCTGAAATTTCTTAGAAACGTCAGTTCACGTGCCTTTTTTCTTTGTAAATAGACCATTTATCGTATGCACGCGAACTGATGCCATGGTAGGGTTCATGCTAGTTTGTGGTTGGTCTTATGAAAACTTGAGGCGCGGCTACGGTACAGAATTGATGTCATCCAATTACAAATTATAGTTTACAATCAAAGTGCAAGGAAATTGCACCTTCCATCCAGGCTACTTAGCTGATTATAGGCTCTAGTTTTAGCTTTACAATAAGCCAGCTAACTACATGGTTATTATAAAACTGGACGAAACGCTGGTTCATTTACTTGAAGGGCCTTTTCCGAACTTACTGTATTTTATTGAGTACAACATCTATTTGGAGATATAGTTTCGTGGTCACTCGAGGTCTAATGTTTTAATTTCTGTCATAATATTATATTTTAGAAAAAGCCAAAGTTTCAATGCACGTGACACTAAAACTCGCGGCGAGACGTCCGACTCAGACACAAGTGAAGGCGTCGCAAGCCCTCATGTTCGACGAGTACGTAGCCAATGGTCGATCCCAAAGACGGGCTCTCTTCCGTCCTCACCCAGGCTTACACGACGAGACAGTAACCGCTCAACAGTCTCTTTAAACTCTTTTGAACCCAAGAAACAAAGCCGTACTATGTCCACTGATTGTATACTAAATGCTGTTGGTGGAAAGAGAATGTCGAATAAGGTACACTTGAAAAACTTGAATATTTTTTATCTAAATATTATACAGGGTAGGCTTTAAAGCTAGGAGCTTGTTGGGCCATATATCCTCCATACACGCTCCTTACTACTTTCGAATATTCTATACAAACAACCCTCAACTCACATATCGATTTTTATTGATTGGTTTGATTGGTGTGATTTTGTGTCCCTTCCTTCATACTATCCGCCAGCGTATCATTTTAAATTCCTGTGTTTCGTCGTGTCGACAGGACCAGAAGATAATCGATCTAATGCTTACACGTCACGAGGAGGCCCAGAGATTAAGAAAAGACAAAATGATGTTGGACCTGGCGTGGGATGGTCAAAGACAACTAGAAAATGACTTACGTCATGCACGAATGAAACGACATCAAGCGGAATTGTACGAGCAATATGCCTCAAAAGACATGAAACAGGTGGGTGTATGTACCCTTCAGCCACAAGTCCACCAATCTCATGTATCCAACCCATCGATCGATCATAGGGATTGCTTTTATGAGTGACAGACGTGCGAGTGATTGACTTGTTCTCCCTGGACAGGGATTCGCACCATTTTTGGTTGGTTTGGTTTTTTTTCACCAACACATCGGTACTAATTTAGCGCAAAGTATGGATTAAATGCCCTCAGTTCCCGTCTAATAGTAAAAGATAACGAGGGATAGAAACTTTTTTTAGAAAGTCTTGATGGTGTCTATTTACTGCTGTAAATTGCATTTAGGAGGTTTGCCTTGACTCTAGATTTCCCTTATCTTCCCGCCTTCCCTTTCCTTTTATTATTCCCTTTTATTTCCACCCTTTTCTTATCTTCTTATTAAACAAAAACTAAAAAACAAAAAACAAACCGAAAAAAAAAACACAAGAAAACATCAACTAAGACCAGTACACCAATAGGCAACAATTCCATAATCGTTCACTCTTCCATTTTTCCTAATTTGCGATCTCAATGGGACAGCTTCTGCAACAAGCCCAGCTATTATTTCGCTCTCAAAACCGTTATTTTTCTTATTCCCGTGAACCGTATTTCTTTTGTTTAGATGGAAGCACGCGCGCGGCGAGAGAGAAAAGAACGAAGACTAAAACAAGAAAAAGAAGAAGCAATCCGCATGAAGGAATCACTGTGGGAGCAAGAGCGTCAAAAGCAGGAAAGAACTTTGGTCAGTAGTCGTTATTTGTTTTTCAACATTAATGATAATCACCGCATAACCCCCACTACCATACACCACCATACACACACTCACACTGTGCTTTTATAATAGACAGTAAGATTGTGACATATTCTCATTCCAGGCCAATAAAATAGAACTCAAACGGATGGCTGAAGCTGAGAAGAAACGCCAACAGGTAACAAACAAATTGCAGATGTCCTAACTGTGACATTAAATATCATAACCCTGGAACAAGATCGAGAATTTCATGGGTTACTAGAAACCCCTGGATTATTCTTGCACTAAAACCCATTTTTATTTTTACCCGACCCAAAAAGCAAGCTAAGAAGGCGGACTATTGGTGTTTTGGGTTCGTCAATTAAAGTTTCAACGACCTGAATATAGCTAGGTCGATTGAATGAAGCCAAAATGAAACTAATAAAAATAAAATAAAAAATAGAAATAAAAAAAATTAGACGGCCAAGTTTTCTCGGTGCCGCAAATGTTATGAGCAGATATGATCAGTGTAATAGGCTTTATTTCTACCACTTTTATGAAAGGAATCGAGCTTATTTGGCTGAATCTCATACTTCATTTCTCGTAGGAGGAAAAGCGCCGACAAAAAGAACGCGAAGATGAGATGAATCGTAACATAGCATACCTTACAACGCTGGAGAAGCATGAACGAGCCATGCGCAATCGAAATCGTAAAACTACTCACGAACAACTGGTAGGTGTTTGGCACGTTCTTCGTGCGTTCATTGAGTTTTATTATATAGTAACTGCTCTACGCGAGCTCTGATTGGTCGATAACTTGCTGTATTACTGAACGGAGCACAGCACGGGAAAAGATATTTTTTAATAAGCCAGTTCGAACGGCATTATTGCGTGCTCTCTTACAGAGCGCAGTTTTGAACGAATCGCCTACGGCTGGAGTTTTCACGAATGCTAAACTGAACACGGAGGTTCGTGCGCCCGAGGCGAAGTCACGAGGCAGAGTCACGAGGCGAAGCGTGCACGTGTCTAAATCTCGTAGGAAGTTTATAAAATGTCACGGTCTACACCGGAATGGTTAAGGTTTATTACTGAGAATATCCGCTGAACCAGTTACACCTTCACAGCGAAATTACTGCTGGTAAATGAACTCTCGGACATAACACCTCCACGGTCATGGCACAGCAGGCAAATGAAGTCTGCTCTGATAACATTATCCTATTGTTTTTCAGAAATTACAAATCCAGAATGAGTCCGAAAAAATCAAGATTGAAGAGAAAAGAGAAGAAATTGCAAGGCGTTCGAAGTAAGGTTCTTATCTTTTAGCAGATCATGACAAACCATGCGATGAAGTCGCACACTGATGAAGATATGGCCCCAGAGGACTTTCATAAAAGTTTTTTACTGGGACTACATTTTCTGGAGATGCAATGAAGTGCGCAGCCAGCAAGCCCACCCAACATAACTGATTCCTTAAAACCGGATAAGGTTAAATTAATTATCATCTCACGGGGCACCGGGAAGCCGAGGGGTGTCGTACCCGGAACCCACGAGCTCTGGAAGTTAAATCCTGTTTTGCCCCTCTCAAATATCTTCAAAACTAATGGCCAAAGCACTGTTTGTTTGCACGAATGCTAAACAGCGTGTTTGTGTACAGAAATAGTCCCTTCGGACACCCAGTATCGAGCATTTCAAAAGATCTCTCTGAAGGGTGGGAGTAGGGGGATTCCTGTATTGGACCATTGTTTTGACGTTGCCCCTTACACTAACTATTTATTAATATTTCGATTACCTTCCTCAGAGAAGTAGAACGAAGTTTGAAAGATCAAATCACTGAAAAACACGTGCGAGCTATCGAGAATTACGAAGATCAGCTGATCAGAAGAGAAAGTGAAATTAGGAACAGCAAGTATGTACAAGATCTTCTCATCATGATCGAGAAGCAGTGGTTCCTCTAACTGCTGTTGTTTGATTTTCATCGTGTTTCAGGAGAAAGAAAAAAGAAAAGGTATCGCGTCAGCAGGAAAAGCTAAAACAGATGGAAGAAGAACTGAAAGATTGGCAGAAAAACCTGAAGGTTTATCAAGAAGAAGTAAGGAGGGATTTTTACTTGGAAAATTGAGAGTGGGAGAAGTTCTACTGAATGGAATTTCGCGTTAAAAAGAGATGGCCAGCCTACGCGATGCAACTCGAATCTTCTCAAAACGTGTTTTTTTTTTTAATTCTTTCAGAGTCTGAAAAGGGCAGAAGCAGTATCAGCCATGAATATTACCAAGAAACAGTTAAAAACTCGATGCCAGCTTGTTGCTAAGAAAACAGAGCATGAGGAGAATTATGAAAGGTAATAGAAAAAGTAGGGTGCCGTAGCGGTAGTGCACTTGCTTCTCACATCTTGGGACTTCTGGTTCAGGTTGGATTCCTGGACTCAGTATTTCATTTTACTGACTTAGAGCCCGTAGAAAAACCCTCGAAGCACAGGAACGTAACAACAAGCATTTTATTCACACCTGCTATTATGAATTAATCTTTTCAGAGTTAGAGAGGAAGAGGATAGACGTAAGAAGGAATTACTAGCCGATATAATTGCCAAAGATCAAAGAAGTGAGATGGTTAATACAGAAAAAGAAGAAATCAGGAAACTAGTGAGTGTCCTAACGTTGAAAAAGTATAGTAAAACTGTGGCATGCGAACACCAATCCTTACATTAGGCGTTACGACGATGAGGACAAAACTGGATGGATTTCCCATTGCAGTGCATTTTAGGGCAGTTTTCGGGAACATATTTACAAAATGGCGTCTATTCGTCCCCTAAAATCACCCCTAAATGCACTGCTTGCTTTTGTTATTGTAGAGCCGCGAGGCTGCACAGACATCGCAAGCAGTAAGAAGCATAGTGAAGGAACAGACATTCAAAAGGTAGAGGGAAATTTGAAATTCAGTGTTAATGTAATATATTTTCAAGATGATTCATTTATCCATTGATGCATCCACTCTCTCATCTATTTCGAGTCACTAAGCCACCTTCAACAATCCATTCCTTCATCCAACCATCTATCCGTCCATCCATCCACACATTCATCCATCCCATCCCATCCCATCCCTCCCTCCCTCTCTCCATCCATCCATCCATCCATCCATCCAATCCATAAAAACATTTGTTCTTATATTTCCCTAACCTTTCCATTCACTCATAAAACTAACTTCGTAAGATAATTTATTTAGCTTAAATAATTCAATGACAAAAATGTTGTTTTAAAACCATAAAATCTTTTAGTTATGTTTTTAATTCTGAGAATTCAGTTTTATTTTTACACTAAAAATTTCATCGTCTAGTATTTTAAAATTAACAAATAACTTACAACTTTAACCTTCTATAATAAAAATATCGTGATAAAAATGATTCCATTTCAATAGTAATTAATTAACTGCCTATTTCACTATGACGTCACAAGAATCATGGTCATGAGAGGGTGACGCAACAGTACGACGAAAAGAAAACTGCGAAAAAATTTTGCTTTTTTACCGTATATACCGCAGGATTAACCGGTTTATAAAATGTTTGAAAACCAGGCATATATCAGAGCTATCCATCCAGCTGCAGAGTAAAATKAGTCCAAATTTCTATTGTTCTTCTCCATTCTGCCCCTCTTATAAACGAGCCGTGACGCCAGAGTGATTTAAGGCAATTAGTAACGTATTCTTTCTACCAGTATTGCCAAAGATTGAAACTCGCCATATCGCCTAGCCTGCGTAGCCAAGGCGTTCCTTGTGGGGTTCCTTTTACAGGCTACATGTCGCCTTATGGGTACTTCATTTTGGATACCATCAGCCATCACTCATTTTTCTTTCCATGTCATAAGCTTGTACTTGCGTCGTTGTTCTCATCCGTGGCGTTTAACGACATCGCGCATGTTTTGCCAGTAATAACCATTCACAATTGTTTTCTTTATTCCTGGTTGTCCCTATTTTACACTCGTATAAGTAGAACGATGGGTTGCGGCTAGGTCTTATTTATTTGTTTAGTGCCATTTTTATGGCAACTATATAAAGTTCCTTATTTTGTGCACATGCTTATTGTAGCAGCCAAGAGCTGATCTGCACAATTAGCTATAAAAATGGTTCCAGCTATTCCGCAGCGAGAGGCGCGTGAGCACATTCACACTCCGTTCTCTAGTGAAAAAATAATGTTTGTGCGCACTCTAAGCAACTTTCGTGAGAGCTATCACTAAGCAAATATTCCAAACCACTTCAACATTGTTGTGCTCGTAAAAATATCGAATATTTCTTTTCTTAACCTTGACTTGGGTCGACGTGTAGGGCTGAGGGTGACAGCTGTAGTGGGTCGACAGACAGCCTTGTCTGACAACCATCTTCTGTCAGCAACATCAAACTACTGGCCGGTATGTTGGCGACGCAAGCGGCCGGCGAACAGTATAATATTATCATTTATTATTAGATACCTTCTTTCGTGTTTTATTTGTGCCGCTATACAAAGGTCGGAGTGATCCTGGCTTCGAGAATCCGTTTAGTTTATGTACAGTATTTGAAAACCTGCGTAATCTTAGCGGGGGAAGGGGAGTGGAGTGGAGACGAGCACTTCACGGTTGTACCGTTATATAAACTTAAAATACTGAAAAAAACTTAATAGATACACGTGAAAATTTACATCTAAATAAGAGAAAAATATTCTGAATCATTATTAACGAGTATAAATTCTATAAACCTTTTAAAATATTGTCTTTCTTATTTGGTACAGCAGCTAACTGTAATAAACAAATAAAGTTAGAACATTATAATCATGATAGATTTTGTGATAGAATTTAAAGATGACCCTTATTTATTTGTCTCACGATTGTGGCAGGGTGGACCGCGATTGTGGCAGGGTGGACCGCGATTGTGGCAGGGTGGACCGCGATTGTGGTAGGGTGGACCGCGACGTTTCGACTGCTACTGCTACGCCGACCACCCGCTGCCAATCACAGCCTCTGCGTGACCCTCGAGGGAGCCAGACGGATGGTATATAACAAGACTACCTTCCAGGCTACGTCATTGCCTGATGAAGACTAGCAGTAGCAATCGAAACGTCTCGGTCTTAATTATATAATCTTGAGACAATTGAATAAGTATAATTATAGATTTATATCCAAGATGAATAATATTTTCCATTTTATTTCCTTGAATTGTTGCGTCTACCAGAGCCTACGCGATTGCATGCGTGCTATTTAAAATCACTGTAAATACATAGAACTGGAAATGACCAATAAAACGACGTACCAAGTAATTTCCACTTKCCTGTTTTGTTTTTAGTTCCTTTGATGCAATGGCAAGAAGAGCAGAGATTCAAGCTAGAGTTGGACGAGGACCACAAAAAGCTTACAAGAACCAATCAACAATAAGCTTAGTATAGCCCACGTGACCATGTCACGTAATCTTCGAAGGAAACTTCGGAATCGCCTTTACCGTGACTATGTCACGTAACTATTCACTAAAATTTATTGATACATTTTGTTGTACATTATGGTATACATGTGCGCTAATGCGTTTTTAATTCAAAACCCAACCTGGAAATTTTTGGGCAAAGGAACGGGCACTATTGGCTTTTAGCAAAGCAGTAGGTTATGTAGTTTGTTTTTAATGTTATTGCGTTCTTAGGTAAGTGTTCCGTACCTTCTCAGTAGACTTGGTTTTACAAGAACAACGTCAATTCGTTAGATGATATGATATTGATAGTCGTTACGTTCTTTATGACGATGAATGAAAAATCATTTTACGCCGGCAGAAAATAGTGCATTCTTAGTTCATCACGTGATCATTTCCCGCCATTTTTGAAGACGACGAGGAAATTTTCCTTTAAGGATCACTTTGATTACTTATTCTCTTATATATACGCCTAACTCAGCGAACATGGTGGATTCGAGAATGGCTTACATACTTTTTTATGTTCAAGCGGCTTCACTGCAATGCATCTTGTTTTCCCAACTCAGACTGAAAAGAAAGTCCGTTGTTTTGTTTACTAACGTTTTATTAGTATGCCATTTCACATCAATATGGTTTTCAAATGGGTTTCCTATTTCAAATTTTATTAAAGCTGAGCAAAAGCCGTCGCTGAAGTCACTTACGACCATTTTTTTAAAAATGACGTTCGCACTCAGCATTGGAGGAAATGATCACGTGATTTGTTTGAATGGTGAGAATAAGCCTTTTCATAGTTTAAGAATCGATTCCACTGCGCATGCGATTTTATCCCGAATTTCTCACCTTCTTTTGTTTAATTAAGAACAAAAGAAGGTTTAGACAAAAGAAGGTGAGGAATTCGGGATAAAATCGCATGCGCAGTGGAATCGATTCTTAAACTATGAAAAGGCTTATTCTAAGGTATTCTAGTCGACAAACCGATGAACAAACGTATTCATTTTAAAGTACTTTCATTAAACACAACAAAGATGCTTTCGTTTTACAAACCAAATTGTTTGGTGGTGTATCATCGGTACAGGATGCCTTAACCGTTTCATTTCACAAGAAACTGGTATATTTAATTCGCTTGTTGAATGTCTGTTTGCATCGTATGCAAAAAAATAACAAAGTGTAATATAAGGTAATACGAAAAGGAAGGAGATAAAAATATGAATAACGAGAAACAAATTGTTAGACAACGTAGAAAGTAGAGATATAGGGGAAAATTTCGGGGTATTTCACGTGCTGATTTAAAACTGTTGTTTCACTTCCATCGTGAAGAAAACCGAAATCTGATGATGAAAATTTCGATCTAGCAGGACATAGTATCAATTATTAGACATTCTTGCGGCTGAAAGCTTAGAGCAAATTAGTATGATTGTTACTATTGTACAGTACTAGTGCGTCAAATCTGTAACATTGACCATGCCATATCATATGGTCAATATGGTGTGCTTTGATTGGCTCATTTAGGACGTCAAGGAGTCACAACATGAGGACATATTCCGCCATTTTTGAATGAGTCTCTCATATTATAGGCCTGAATTGGCTTCGTTATCGTGAATTTAAAATTTGTCATCCAATGTGGCGGACGTAAATCATGTGCAGTTTTCCTAATAGCGAGGTACAGCTAGACTCGATAATCGAATAGCCAAGTGATAATTGTTCCAGATATTTATATTTATAAAAAGGTCTCTTAATGTTTATTTTAATCTGTAAATATATTTTATGATAGCAAATAAAGAATCAAGACAAGAAGCATAAACGCATTCGGCTTTTTGCATTGAATTACGTTGCTTTTTGGCTTAATGCGCGCATGCGTTTAAAGCTGCTAGACGAATCAGACATTAGTGCTGAACTGAAAATGAAATGCGCAAGTGCACACTAAACAAAGAATGAAATGTCTTTCTTGATGCGCAAACACCAGTTTTCCCCTAAACACTCTTTAGAGTGAAAACACGTGCCCGTGTAGAAATCAACACACGACGCGGAGCAGCGAGAAATTTTGAACAGTAAAGGGCGACAACCTCTATTGAGAAACTTGCATAGATAAGGCACTTCCATTACAGTAATTGACTGATGCTCCCCGCGCCAAGTCACTGAAGATCATATAAGTCCCAATGCATGGTCCCAGTATTCCAAATAAAGAGTATCGATAAAATACCTGAAAATTAATATTTGTTGAGAGTTGCGCCCGCACAAATACGAATGAACTGACATTTTTGGTTAATCTGCTTTTAGTTTTATAGTTTTACCTGATGATCTTTCTGGATAGTCGTTTGCTCACTAAAATCATTCAAAATCGATTGCTTTACATTGCTGACATTGTAAAATTTTGAACCTCATAATTTGTATCAAAATATGATAAATGTATGTTCGACGCAAAGGGAGAAAGGCTTTTTTTAATCCGACGAAAAGCTCAGTCTAAAGTATCAGAGGGTATATGAGGAATATGAAAAATAAACAAAGATCATGTAGAGAATTCTGAACTGTCACCTCTGTCAAAGTAGCCTGTACATGCATGTTTTATTCTTATATATGTACGGCTGGTACCTAAGCAAAGGAAGTTTATTCTATTTATAACAGCCATAATCCTTGTTTTGTTTTAGTTTTATAATCAATTATTGTTATCAATTTATTCTTTGGAGTTTGTTATTCCGGTCGACCTGAGTGACAGCTGTTCGTTTTGTCACGGTTCAGAAGACACCCTGTTGTCATAGCAATCAGACAACGCTAAACACTAATGCACATTTTACAAACATTTCCGATTTTCTTCCTTGGGATTCAAGAAATATAACTTTGAAAAATTAGCTTGTTAGAACGAGAAAAGAGCGGATTAAAATAAGATTATGAATTCTGGCTTATTCACAAAAGAAGTGATGGCATGTGGCAAAAACACGAGCTAATTTTTGGTTGACTTTTAGATTGTTATAGTGTTATATTTTTGCCGGCAAGAATTTCAAAACATTCTGAGAAGATGCCTAGACGTCCACGGATCCCGAGCGCTTCGTCATCTTCCATGGAATCATCCTTTGATTTCCGAAAGCAAATTGAATTTGATGCTACAAAGAGCCTCATTCGATCTCGTAGTGATTGCTTCTTGGACTCGAAGAGAAAGCAAGACAAAGAAAGAGCCATTCGACGACGTGAGGAATCGACTCCTTGGGACGTCAAACCACCGGACTTCAGACTCCAGTTATATCAACCCAAACCTAAAACACGTAATGCTAGAGAGTCTATGATTCCAGATTATGATGAAGATGTATGGAGGAGAGAACAAAGGGAGAGAACGCGAGAAAAGATCAAGTTCGAACGGGTTCCACTTCCTAAGATATTACAAAAGGAAGGTCCAGCAGAGAAACCCTTTCTTACAAAATTTAGGATACCAGATCCATATGCTGATAAGATAATGTTTGTTAAAGATGGGAAATTTCATCCTGGTCCTTATAGGAATCCGGATCTTCCTGTATTCCGGGCAGATACCTTTACAAAGGTCAGTAAAAGTTGATTATTTTYCCCCCCTTCACAATATCAGGGAAAAGCCATTCAAAGTTCCATGTATTTACGAGAAAACTATTTTAGTGCCACAGACGTTCATGCGTAACTTTTAAAAAGATTTTTTCTTTAAATTCAGTTTCCCCCTTTTTTCATTCCCTTCTCTCCTTTCTTTATTTTCTTACCTTCTTCCTTTCCTCAATTCTGTATTCATTCCTATTTCATTTTTTCCTTCATAATGTGTTAAAGTTGAACAATTTTTCTCCAAAATACCAGGGAAAAGCCATTTCAAAGTTCTGTAGATTTCACCCTTACGAGAATACCATTTAGGTGTCCAAGTTCATGTGTAACTTTTTTTAATTAAATTTTCCTTTTCCTTTCCCCCTTTTCATTTCTATCTTTAATTTCTTCCTTTTTTGCCTTCTTCCTTTCCTCTATTCTTTCTTTTTTCCTATTTCATTTTTCTTCCACAATGTGCAAAAAAAAGAAAGCCCAAAAAATGGAAAATATTTTTTTGTTTTGATTTATGTTTCAGCTTGCAAAGAAATATGGAATACCAGACTTTGACTCTTCATACCCTCATGACCCACAGGGTCTAATAGCCAAGTCTAATGGTCTTCGTGTCCTTTGTGAAGGTAAGTCACTTGTTGGATTATTTTTCATTTACTTACTGAAGGAAAAGCTAGAGTGATATTTTATCCATAACCAATGAAACAGAGTTGCATAATTATTGGTGAATAGCAGTCATGTCTACTGCTATGTATTATGACCATTATTAATTTTCCTTGAGGCTAGAAAAATCACTGAATAGCTGAAAATGAATTGTCATTAGCCAGTTTCATGACGATGAGCAAAATCAAATCCAGGGGTCCAGACCCCCCTGTCATACCTGAGATTCCAATTGTTTTATCCAAAACCTTAGTTTTTCCACAGGTTTGAAGTTTTTCATGAAGTAAACATTTGAACCTCCCTGTTAAAAATTCCTGGAGTTGCCCTTAATTGAGTTATCAATTATTAAAGTGGCTGGTAATGGAAGCCATTCATACAGACATAACTATGGATGGCATATAGTGACAATTTTCTTATGAATGATACATCCTGACTTAACTTAATATTTCAATTACAGCTTATAAAGATAGTGAAATCATGAAAACTGATGGATACCGAAAACAACTTTTAACATACAAACCTCAGGAACCTGATTGGGATGTCACACTCATATTACCTACTGGGGTAAGTTAGGGTTTTGTGCCATTGAACAATCATTAACGCTGTCAGACTTGCAAATTTAGATCAAAAATTACTTTTTAAAATAATAACAATTATTGTCCTCACTTTTATTACCATCACTATTACCACCATCATTTTCATCATATATACCATCAACATCATTATAGTCATGATAATTATCATCATCAGAATTTTATCCACTTATAGATTCAAGACAATTTCAAGGGAGTGGCTGTTAAATAGACATTGTGAATCGAAATATGGCAAACAATGTAAATGGGTATCTTTCATGAACATGAGGCTAGTTAGTCCAGAGCAATATAGTT
Source organism: Actinia tenebrosa (assembly GCF_009602425.1). The sequence goes on along the minus strand of NW_022261272.1, from coordinate 666,563 downwards.
ATTTCAATTTGTCACCTATTTTGATCCAGTGTATATAGCTTTCATTTTAGATTTCATTTCACATCACTATTTAATATTTTAAGTCTAAAGGGGGGATGGCTAGCCACTCAATCACCCCCCTCTTCCTGTACCTGCCCCTCCTGCCATCATTCTATAATATACCACTTGGGCAGAATATTTTCCCATTTCAGATAACATTGTCATTCATTCCCTAGAGTAACAGTTGTGTATGGAGAGAAACAAGAATTATGGATACAACTCAAACAAAGAATCTTATTCCAGAGATAATGACACAATGTCTAAAATGGTGAAATATAACATTCAAGCCAAAAAYATTCATTGCTGTTCAAAACTTTTTTATAGGCTTACAAAAAGGGACGATCAGCACATAGTGCCTTGATGAAGAGAATAGAGCAACAGCTTCCCTGGTGCCCTGATAAAGACAAGCTAGAACCAATTAGAAGACCTGATATCTTTGATTACAAGACTGTTGATTGGATTGCAGTGACAAGCCACTCTAGGGATGAGAGCACAAGAATATAGGGACGAGTAACACACACCTCTCTCAAAAACAATTCAATATACTGCTTTGACTATGAGACAGACTCAGTAATGTCTGTTAGCTATCTGTGTGCCAAGCACATCATAACATGTCTTAATTAAATTCATTACTACTGATTTCATTGCTACGTGCTGATTAAGACAGCAGTCACTACCAGGGAAATCACAGGCAATAGACTGTCGGCAATCAAATACATGGTTGGTACCTTTACAATACTCTGATTGAGAGCAGTGTATTGCTAGATTTCCCTGTCGTGACTGTTGTCTTGATCAACGCGTAACAATCAAAACAATGGCAATAAAATTATTTAAGGTCATGTTATGATGTGCAGCCTGCAAGGATAAAGAATTTCAGCTAGAATGGAATTTATAACTTTTGTAATTTAAGCTAAAAGAATTGAATTTTCAGTTTTTACAAAGTAAGACTAGAAGCTATCTTTTCCCATAGAGAAATTGAACTAAAAGCAGTAGACAAGTTTTGAGAAAAGCATTACCAGGGACATAGGAGCCAGGGGGGCAATATGGGCTAACTTTCATTTTTACCCCACCCCTACCCCCTTCAAAAAAAGTATGCTCCTACCTTCCTGATAACCAGTTCAGCCAAAACAAACTTCTCAAATATGGATACTGATGGAGAAAAGCCAAGCTGACCCTTATTAGAGAGGTGTCCATCTGAAGTCTTTTGGCGCTACACAAATAACATTAGAGGTCTTCTTTAATGTGAATACCACAGCCAGGAGATACACAAGTGTCTCTTAAAGGAATCTGTAATGAGCTAGGCTTCCATTTATATGGCTGTACATTTTTAATGCAATTATTCAGGTATGGTCAGGAAGGTCTGGCTGTATGATCGTATAATTATAAAATGTTAACACTTTTCTACTATTTATAAATTTCTATAATATCATAGTATTTATATTTCATAAACAAATTCATTATGTTTTTGATTCTTAGATCTGTCATACAGATTTTCATTGATATATGTTTTTGAACATTAATTTTTGATATGTGTTGCTAATAAAATTTGATTCAAATTTAACTTTTGGTAAAAGTATAGAAAAACACCCCCCCCCCCCCCCCCCCCCCCCCTCCCAATTGATCTGTCAGAGAAAAGGAGGTGTGGTAGCAGGATAATCAGAATGCATTCAACTCAAATTAATGTGAACCACTTTTGATGCTTTCCAATTTTTCTCTGTGCTGGGCTACTTCAATGCCTTCCCATGACATGTTGCCACATGGCTTGAATATACTGAAACAAGTAAAATAAACATCACAATGATGACATTCATATTATTAGGTTATTGATCAGCATGAGTTTTACAAGCAATCAATGAAAATATTACTGAAAAAATAAGAAATAATAATTTATGAAATTCAACAATATGACCTCAGTGCCTTGCACTTGCAACACAAGCATGAACAATATATGCATGCCACTCACAGATCAAACTGGAATGCATGTAGCATGTTAGGTTTTTGCAGAGGGAGTAAAACCCGATATTCCAGAGAAAATGCTCTTATAAGCATAATGGAGACTAACAAAGGTTTCTTTAGTCAGTGATAAAGTGTATTGATATTGGGTCAGTGCCATAATGTCCATGAATTATGATACCACACAGTGATGACATAACAACATATTTCTGGGAATTGAATCACAGATACAACCTACTGGTACTTCTACTAACACCCTTGGTTTAAGATCACAGCTCAAAAAGGAGAGCTGTACAGATGTCCAGAATATTTGACTAACAGAATATCTAACAACATATTTTTGGGAATTGAATCACAGATACGACCTACTGGTACTTCTACAGCTCCAGGGCTGTCAACCCCTGAGATATTCAAATCTGGAGAATTGATAGGGAAGGGACATGACGTCACAGCGGATGATGTTATAATATGATTGACCGCTTTATAACATTTGATGTGATTGGTTTATTTCTGACCAATCAGATTATCACTTATTATTACAATGGCCTGCTTGCAAGAACAGTTTATGAGGAATGTTTTGATTTTGTTAGCGATGTAAAATAACACGAACAACAATAAATAATAATTGGAATTTTATGTTTGTGAAAGTCGAGTCTCACAAGAAATGGTCAGCTTCGGCGATTATCCCGGAGATTTGAGACTTTTATCTGGAGACCGGGAGATACGGTCCAAAATCTGGAGACTCCCAGTTTATCCGGGAGAGTTGACAGCCCTGCAGCTCACAAGGGAGAGCTGTTCAGATGTCCAGAATATCTGACTTTTAACTTACTTGTTTATAACATGACTAAGAGCCTGCTCTTCAGTTGTAGTGAGCTTTTGATTCACTGAAGCAATGTTTTTATTCAGGTTTTCTAGACTTGCAGTGCTGACCAATGTAGTAGGTATTGATTGCACACTTAGTGTAAAATGCATGGCCAGCTTGGAGATATCCACACCCTGAGCCTTGAAAGAAACATTGATAATAAATATGATTTATCAACATATCTGCATCTTTTTTGCATTTTATTATACTCTTAAAGGTGCTTTACACATACAGAGATTAGTATAAGGTGTAGACATTGAAGCTGGTCATTGCCAGGATATCTTCCTTAATATTGTCAGAGTTTTTTTATGACCTTCTAATATTGAATAGTGATAACAAAATGTAGAAAAACCCATGAACTGCACAACTGTTTAATGCCCAACTGATCCAACTGCGATAAAATTTTAAAAACTCTAAGCTATACTTAAAGACATAGAAATGCACTATAGTGTAGCATACTATAAGTCAAGACCTGTGAATACTAGCCAATGATTAAATATCCCTTACCTGACAATATTCAGCTGCTTGTCGACACTTTTCTTTAGTCTCTTTTGAAGCAGGATGCCATGCAGGTGGCCCACGATGAGAGAGAAGACCCATTGATATGGGTGATGCATTGATTACTCCTATGCCATGTTCCTGAGATCAAAAAGTCATGCAACGTACAGTAAGATGGTGTGATTACAGGAAACTTTCTCCTGTCCCCACAACAAGGGGTGTTACACCCAAGCTAAATGGGGCCCCGTCCACACTATGCCGAATAAATTTGAATCCGAATTTTTATTTATTCGGTTAGGCCTACCATCCACACTAGTCCAGGCGAATCCGGAACAATTCTTCACCGAAAACGAATTTTCGAAATGGAACCGAATAAATAAAAATTCGGATTCAAATTCATCTGGCATAGTGTGGACTGAGCCTGGGTCTATTGCCTACTTCATTGGAAATGAGATGCTTGATCTTCCCCCTCCCCTCCCCCCTCCCTTCCTCCACCATCATCCAGTGAAATAATAGCAATTTATAAATGTAACATTTTATTGACATCATTATAATGAAATCCCATGTCATCAAGCCAATATGTTTTGAAATGAACATTGATACTTTAGAAAAATCCAAAAGCTATTTAAGTTGAAAATATAGCATGAAAATAATCCTAGTTGTACTGTACCTTTAAAAATGGTAAATATTCTAGCAGTTCTGTATCATGCATGGTGCATCTGCAGTACGTTAAAACAGTATCTATTGGAACTTTGCTCTTCTCTATGACTGTTCTGAGAAGAAAAAAATAATTGAAGTATGTACATGGATCTTTAATAAGAAAAGAGAATGCAAAATATGGATGTCGACTGACTACAAATCTTGTGGACCAGATTTTTTTAATCAAATAATAATATTATTATTATCAAAATAATACCTGAAATTCTGTAATGGATACCCAGTTATACCAATAAACTTTACTTTGCCTTGCTCTTTAACCTATAAATGAATGAGTTCAAATAGGGATTTAAAATTAGCTGTCCATATTCCAGCATCATAGTGATCTACTCTATTAATGAAGGTCTCCCCGATTAGCAAAGTTTTTGCGCAAAACTTGAAGACTTGAAACTGTGATAAAATTAATTATCGTATTGATGGGTAATCCTTAGTCTCCCTCGCATCCGTTTTTAGTGTCGGTCGTCACGCAATGCAGGGAGCATTGCGTGACGACCAACACTAAAAACGGTTGCGAGGGAGACTAGGTAATCCTGGACTACTGTCAGAAGTTGGGATATGTAAACAAAATATCTTGATTTACCTTTTGCAAAGCTGGTAGGGTCTCATTGATAATAATATCTAATGAATCGGCAAACTCCATGTCATGCACCTATGGTAAATAAATAAATATTTGATAAAAAAGCAAAAACAGAACAGGCACATGAATGGATAGTTGCATAGATGGATGGGATGAATGGATATGAGTATATGGGATTGATAGACAGGATGGAGAATATATAACAATGGACTAATACACAAAACGATGGGATGGATGGCTAAATAAATGAAATAGATGGAAGGATGGACAGATGGACGGATAAAGGGATAGACAGATAAAGGGATGGACAAACAGATGGATTGTTGGACGGAGGGATGGATGGACAGATGAAGAAATGGACAAAGACATAGATTGATGGGCAGAGGGATGGATGGATGGATGGAATGGATAGATGGATGGAACAGACTGACAAAGTGATGGATAACTATTGGTATCAAATTTAAAAGCTCACAAGAAGCCATGTAATATTTAACAATTGAAAGTAATACAAACTATAGAATCATTTACAATGTACCTGTATAATATCAATGTAACTAAGGCCCAGTCTCTCCAGGCTTTCATCTACACTTCTGGTCACCCTTTCTGCACTGAAATCAAACATCTTTTCCACTTCTGGCAGATAACGACCAACCTTTGTTGTCAAAATATATGACTCCCTTGGGATTCCTTTAAGTGCCTGAAAAAAATTAACAATAAATAAATATAACTAACATGCATTTTTCATAGGGCATGGCGTTTGGTGTTTTTGAATTTTGGGCTAGCTATGGACACAGGTAACCCAATAGAATCACATCACTGTAGGTTCCCCTTTGGGATCTTAAACAGGGCCTGGAAGCAAGGGGGGTCCGAATTCCGAATCATGCACTCTTTTTTCACGAAATCCGGCTTCCTGCGATATTTTGCTTTCTTTTTTCACATTTATCATATTCAAAGGCGTTGGAATTTTTGTTTTATTTATTAATGTTTTTATTTTTTTCCCAAAAATCAGAAAGCAAAATCCCACATCACGGACATTGAATTCGGCAACACCCAAGTCACAGCCAGTATCCTGAATTATGATGTAAGATTTGTTCTAGTTTCCCGGATCCTGTGCTACATTTTATCTGTTCCCTGGCTCCCACAATACCCTTCCACACCCTGCTTTAAAACCCTAAATTTAAAAAAAAATTAAAAATCTCTCGATCTTTTCACATTTACACAGGGAAAAAAAAACGGATTCCCAAATTGGGAATTTGTTGGGAATTTCCTTGAATTCCCAACGAATCCCCATCCAATTCCCAGAGAGAACGAAATTGGGAAAGTGGCACTGATTCCTAATGTTAGTTTGTTGGGAATTTTGTTTTTCTATTGGGTATTAGAAGGAAATTCCCAACAATAAATCCTAATGTTGGTGTTCGAATTGGGAATTCAAGGAAATTCCCAACAATTCCCAATTTGGGAATCCTGGGTTTTTTTTCCTGTGAATTAGTGGGAACTTACATAAATTACAGACCATATTTTGTGTTTCTTGAGTAGTACTTGCCTGACCCAAAACGTTTTCAGACTTTCCATGTCCATACCAAGGTGCAGTGTCAATCAGGTTAATGCCTGACTTCAGTGCATGATGCACAACTTGGACTGACTCTGAATCATCAGTTTTTCTGAATACACTACCTAAAGATGATGCTCCTATATGTAAGGAATGAAAATACAATGAATTACACATTGCAATACATTATATTTGTCCAGTTCATTGCTTCCCAAGCCAAATAATACTACCACCTTGTCAGTAGATAACGAGATCAGCGAAGTACTCTTGAAAGTTGGGGGGGGGGGGGGGGGTATCAGAATTGGAAAAAGAGTAGACTGGTAGCATACATTAATTAAAACATAGTTAATGCTTCTATTAACTATGCTTGAAACTACTCAAAATTACTAAAAGTTGTGGGCCAAGACTTGAATATTACTAGCAAAAAGTAGACGGTCACGTGACATGCTAGTACAGTGCAAGTTGAGGCAGTTTAGTTGGTCAAAAGAATGACACGTATAGAAAGTGACCCAAATAAAACAATCATTTTAACACAATAGAGTGTAACTCTACCGATATCTGATATTGTCTAAGTTTACCAAAACTTAAAGATTAAGTTTACCAAAACTTAAAACAGAAACTTGTAGTCCTGTATTTCCAAGGGGTTGGTATTCCATGTTGGAAACTGCTTGTTCATCGTGAAACCCTTTGATATACGTACTCGGCATAGGCTTGCTAAAAAGAATATAAGACATTCTTATTTTCTAGAGCTGCAAAATATTATTAGAGACTAGGACAAAGAAGTATTCTTTTGCAATAATAACTATCTTACCAACTCTCACAGTGTTCCTCCATTTTGTTTCAGACTAAGGTTACACCACAGGTATCCCACTATGAATATAAAGTGGTTTTTTTAACAAATAAAAAAGTAAAAAAATCTTTAACTTTACTGTAATGACATTTGTATGTCCTGCATCAATGTTAAAATTTCAATTTAAAATTTTTTTTGCTTTTATCAATTGTTTATTATTTTCATTTTTAGTATTTATGCTACTTTTTTTATTACTAGTTTTCTGTTTTATTTTTAGTTCTTTTAAAAGTTGGCATTAAAAAGCATTTTATTGCTCATAAGAAACTATTCGCTGTAAGCAAAGTAAGACAATGGGAAAGGGCAAAATAAGAGATCAAGAAAGAAAAAAAAGTAATCCTCTCCCCGGCGGGGAATCGAACCCCGGTCTCCCGCGTGACAGGCGGGGATACTCACCACTATACTACCGAGGATTACATGATTTTGAAGTGAAATTTACTAGTTTTAAATCAATTGTAAACTACACAGTACACTGACCAGCGGTTGATCAACATCCTCTGTTGTCTACACTTTGCTCACCTCACTGTACCGATTGAAAACGTGCAGGCTGAAGAAAAATCATCTTTTAACCTCTCTGAAAGTTTTATTTTACTGCTAGAACCTTTCTCGAGGTCATTTTGCTATCGCTTTATGTTAATATCTTTATTTTCTGATACTATCTCATGTCAAAAAGTGAGAAACTGATAAAGACAGCAGCTGGGAAAGATGGTTGACTGGCTGACTGTAGTGATCCTTCACTGACTAACTGAATGGATACATGTCTCATTTGGTAAGTTTAGGACTTTTCTTACACTGTATGGGTTTTATTTTCTTTATAAAGGACAAAATTATAGCTTTTGAAGAAATATAATAGCTACTGACTACTAGTTTGCCTGGCAAACTGAATGACAACGAAAGCAAACTACTAGTATCGTTTCTGTGGACAAGAAATGTATATTTTTTAGGTCTAGTTTGTATTTATACAAACAAATTATCTTTAAGTTCCTGGTGAGCGAGGCCGCTTTTATTTTATCAAAAGAAAACAGGAACAGACAATTTTAAAATATAAGCTTAATATAATGTATATTATAGCTTTTAAGCTTAAAAAATTTTAAAAAAATTAATTTGTTTAGATAATGTATTTGTTTGTCTCCTAGTGTGCCTGTGTAGACAAGGCCAATATAGCTGTTGCACCAGCCACTCCAGAGCCTCAAGATAGTGCTGAGCAACAGGTATGGTATCATAACTGGAATAAATATTGCTTTCTGATTGGTTGGGCACCTGTGCTTCAATTATGAGAGCACATAGGACTCAAGCCCATTCTCAATTTTTTCATTTCATTTCATTCATATCCAAAAAAATTCTATTATAATTTGTATTTTATAAAATGAATAAACACTGTGTTGTGTGCAGCTATATTAAACACTTATTGATAAGCACTTTGCTATGCAACATGGGTGGTAATGGTGGCATAACAGTAAAATGTTGGCCTGTCACCACTGAATCCTTTTGGTTGAGTCTCTGGTTAAAGTCCTCCTGCAGCACATTTGAAAAGAGTTTGTTTGATGTGTTGTTCTCTTCCTTGCCACAAGGGTTTTATTCCATGTTGCCTGGTTTTCCCATCTCCTGGGGAATCAACATGTGAGATGAGAATTGTGTGCTTAAGACATTAAATATAGTGGTAATGAATGTGTAGTGCAATGTATACTTAAAACAAACATTAGACTTTGGCTAGGGAAACTTGGCAATAACTCCACCTTTCACAATGTAAAATAAAAGTATTTATAAAATTAAGATTTATATAATTTCCTAAAGTCGCAGAATCACGCTATCAAGTTATTTTTTGTTGCACAGGCGGTGTAATTTTTTGAAATCACCAATGTGTGGTGAAAGCTACATGTTTATATAGACACACAGGTGATGCCACAGCCGAAACATTGCAAAACTTTTTAAATTATCCATACCCCCTACCCCTGGAAATTATAATTTTCTATACAAAATCTGTAATTGTGTTCTTTCTCTGAACCCCCGTTCCCCTTGGAAATTACACAATTTCTGGAACTACACAATAAATTATGATTAAAAACATATACAAAGAAAACTTGTTCTCTGTTCTGTTCTCTGTGATGTGCTATATGTGCATACTGTATATAGCTATACATAACCCATAGATAAGGGTTGCAGAGAAGCATGCTGCAATTAACATTGCTCTTCTCCTAACATGTCTATCATGTTCTACCAATCCCTAACTGCTTAATGACTGTGCACAACACTTGTGAATTTAGAATAACATTATTATTCCTACTTTCGAATTCAATTATTATTCAGAAACTCAGACTCTCGATTCAAGGGCGCTAGGACAGACGGATTGGGTTATATATGTAGGTGTGTTTGTGTGTTGACCTCGAGATCGTATTACGAAGAACAAACCCTTGGTTCAGGCTTCGTTTTGCATTCGCCAAAGTCATTTCTGTCATCACTGTGTAAACAAAGTGCCCTATGTAATGCCAAAATAATTGGATTATCCGAGCAGACGAGAGCACAAAAGAACTGCTCTTGCTTTCCTACCCCAGTCTATTTTACTGTACTGAAGGTAAGTTTATTTGTTTTACTTATTAAAGAAAGTAATTGCTAATGAAGTGACGCCAGCGCTGCTTGGCACAAAAAGTGCAAAATACTCAGAGCGTACAGCTGATTCAAACCAGAAAAACCGTTGGTTGGAAAGGACGTTTACTTCTAAAATAAGTGAGCCCTAATTACTATCTTTTTAGAAATAAACATACTGATCAGTGAACTATTTTTTAGTATCTACATGTATGAATAAGTGAAGCAAACACACCTATGTATAACCCAATCCGTCTGTCCTAGCGCCCTTGCTCGGTTGACCCAACACCACATTAATTATGAATATATAGTTGAGCTCTGCTAAATATTTTTTCAATTTTTATTTGGCTTTCTTTCAAGGCATATCATTTGTCAGCATGTTAAACATGTTGTATTCACAACTAATAAGTATATTTTGTTAGTTGTTGACATGACTTTACTCTCAACACATGATCAAGACCAGATCATTTATCTTGGATGCCATTTACTTTCTTTCAGATCTTGTTAATAAATAATGACAAACAGGTTTTTTTCTTGAATGTTAAAAGCCATGAGTCAAGACCTTTTTTGCTTTGAAATCACATTTTTTTCCATTTTAAAAAGCATTGTGTTTTTCCCTTAAAAATAGTTTTTTATTTACCTGTTTGAGTGCATTTCTAGAATAAGATTATAATAAATTGGTGAGACTTGAAGGTACCAACTCAAACAAGTAATCTTATCCCCCAGAGAAAATGACACATGTTCTTAAATGGGAAAGCATCAGGTCTGAATTTGTAAAATATATTTTTCTATGTTAAAAAGTATAGTTAACTTATCCATTTTTTAAAATCATAATATATTCATATTGTTTAATTAATTAGTAAAAGTTAGAATATTTGTATTTGCAAGCATTTTAGAAAACTATACAGAGAAAATCAAGCTGGTATATAAAATGTCATGATTAGAATAATAAAAGATTGTTATATATCCACAGCAAATAGTTTGGAATAAAAAGACTTTTGTTATAATTTATTTCTAAAACACATGTCATTAGTTGCGACAATGATTTTTTCTAACATTACTTTCATCAACCGTAATATACTGAGCTACAACAGATGTAATGTGTTTTTTTTTGACAAACAACATGGTGTATTTTTTCTTAACCAATTGAATGTCGTGTCCTTAGGGCAATAACCCACAGATGAGGTGAAAATTAGAATAATATTTCACCAATACTCAATATAAACAAAATCTTATCTGTTCATCTCAATTCATATATGGAATTCTAATATAATATTATTCTTGTCATATTGAACACCAGTGCAAATAGCTTGGTTCCTTTTATGCTGTTTTTTATTCCCTACTTGAGATATCTTTGGTAAAAACATTTCAGTGTGTGACTAAAAGACACTCTCTAGCTACATGTAGATTGCTGTGGTGGAGAATTACTCAAATTTTGGTTAATTTTGGATCATGAAGAGGTTTGGCTCACAGAGATCTTTCAAGGTACTTGGTACTCAGCTTGATAGAACTTCAACATTTGTCTAAAATTCTATGATGCTAGTTTCAACAATACTTCCTCAATAAAATAGATAGAGAAGCTGTACATCTTAATTTTAGATACTGGATAAATGTTTTTTACATTGTCACTTTTTTTAGTCATTTGATTGAACATCTTCAGAACATGATATTTTTTGGACCTGGTCAAAAATTTATTTTAAAAGTGCCTTGTCTTTTAAATAATATTGTACATTAAGAATAGTGGTTTTGCTGTACTTTTATCTCTAAAAACAGAAATCTCATTTGCATAAACCTCAAAAAATGGTATTTGAATACTGTAAACCTTCAAGAATAAGCCCTGGGCTATTGCAGCCAACAAGCCTTTTTGTTATTAGAGCAATAGAAGAACAAAAATTAATAGAATAATGTGATAGTGGTTTTAATTTCAGGCTTTATTCGGTGATGCTTATTTCATCTAATAGTTAAAAAGCAAAATCATGTTTTATTTGTGCAGAAAGAAAGAAATGCTATAGGTATTAGGGTAATGTAGAATAATTATTGATATATACACTGTATGAATAATAACTGAAGATACTTTATGGACACAGAACATTAAGGAATTAATTCAAAACAATTAGTCGGAATTTCCCAAGTATATATCCTTCTTATTACTGTAGTTTTGAGTTTAATTGTTGGTTAATTAATTTAATTCTTTGTTTGAATTTTTTTTAAAGTCATTGAAATACAAAAAGTACGAACAGCATAGTTAAAGCTTGAAATTTTGATTTATTAATTGCATGGTAATTTAACCACAAACAACACCAACTTTTATTATTTTAATGTTTATGTCTGCTTTTCAAAGTGAGGGTTTGGGAAAGAGCAAACCTTGAACTCTCAAGTAAATTGGCAATGTTTCTATTTTTTTATTTATTTTGTCTTTCCCGTGAGGGGAGGGACCCCACAACAGCATATCCAATTACTGTGGGCCCTGTAGTAACTAAGCATAGGTACTGAAAATGGCTTTTTATTACATCTTAGACAATAGACTCAATAACTTAACCATAAATAATAATACCAATATACTATAGCAAGCCATTTTGACTATGAAATCATTTAAATCAATATACAATATTATAACTGACAAATCAAGGTGTCTGGAATTTGGGTATTAGTTTTACTTTTATTATGACTTACGCTACTAATTATTCTACTGTTCTGGGTTGTGTGCCCCCATATCTCTTCTCCCTGATCTTCTAGAAGAATCCTTAATAATGATAATAATAATAATACTTTATTTCTTTAAAAACGCATTTCAAAAACTCAATACTTTTTACAAGAAGCTATATCATAATAAAAAAAAAGAAAAATAATAATATTAATAATAATAAATGTATATATATAAGAGATATACAATATAACATTAAATATTAGTCATCATTAGGAAAAGTAAACTAGGTAAGAAAACCACAAAAAAGTCTAAGAAAATTATAAAAAATACTATAAATATGTATATACTGAATGAAACTAATTAAGTATTAAAAAGATGTGTCTTCAACTTTGACTTAAAAATGTCAACGTTTTGCGAGTTCTTTAGATCTTCTGTCAAAGAGTTTCAAATTTTTGGGYCTGCTACAGCAAAAGCTCGATCCCCAAAGGTAACTGATCGGGATGCAGGTACTGCACATTAAGAGACTTGTGTGACRATCGCAAGTTACGAGTAGGCTTGTAAGGCTGAATCAACTCGGAAAGATACATAGGAGCAGCACCCTTGGAAATCTTGAACATAAGGAGACAGATCTTGAATATTATCCTGTTTCTGACTGTTAACCAGAGCAGGTCTCTAAGAAGTGGCGTCACATGATCACTCTTCTTGGACTTTGTAACAAGACGTGCAGCTGAATTTTGTATATGTTGCAGACGATCGATCTCAGCTTTGGGCAAGCCATACAGCAAGCTATTGCAGCAATCCAAACGGGAGCTGACAAAGGCATGGATAAGGCACTCTGTATTATTCCCTTAGCAGGGAATAATATGTACTCCAGTTTTCGTACTTTGGGTTTATGTATTGACAGATTTTTTGTGTTTTATGGAAAATATTTACTATGAAAATCATACTTGTGTACCTCTTGATTTGCGGTTGCTTTTGTTAACATTTTGGCTTTCCTGCTTTGGAATACATCTTGCATAATCTGACAATATTTCATTAATAATTTAAAATTAGTGTTATTTTAGACTTAAATATAAAGTTTTGCTCTACGATTTTTTTTAATTTAAACGTATTTTGACTCATATTAACCCCAAGAGCAGAAACTCATTGAGGGGGTCGCTATGATTGGTCAAGCAGACAGTCATTCTGAGACAATAATTATTTCACCTTCAGCAAATAATTTTTAAATATCTCAATAATAATTCATTGATGCTTATTTCTTTTCATTTAGTTGAATATGTCCAGTGACCACTTGGGCAGTGGCATACTTGTACCATTCTTAGATTGCAAGCCAGACCCACATGACTACAGAATCACAACTACTATTGGTAGGTATTGCTAATTCACTTTCATCGAAATTCAGATACAGAACCTAGCTCTTCAAACAGTTATGCTTTTTATCCTTGTGAATATGCATTCATACCTTTATATTCTCTGATTGTGAGCAGTGTGTTCCCTATAGCGACTGTTGTCTCAATCAGTGCACAGCAGTGAAAAGAGTGGCAAATATGTATGGCTGATGTGTGCATGTATTAAAAAACGTATTTAATAGAAGATCTAGACACTGTCGAATAGCTTCATTTTGGTATGGTACAGTGTAGCTTTACTCAACTATTTTTGGAAATAACACACAGTTACATCTTCTTCTGCTTTTTTCTCTAGGTCATGGTTTTGATGGTTTAGCCAAGATTTCTGTTTCATTACACAAACCATCATCAACATTCATCGTTGTCAAACAAACAGATGTTGATTTTCAAAGTTCACAACAGCTAGAAGACTTAAAGGTGAGTACTGTCAGTAGAGTGCACACTAGTTATGCAATACTCTCTCATGGCACACCATGGAACATCCTACTTGTGCTTATATTTTCTAGTATGGTTTACAGACTTACTGTTTTATCACATGCCATAAAAAAATTCTTAAAAAAATAATTTTTTATAAAAATGATTATTGAGTTGCATGTGTTGTCTTGCCTGCCATCATTTTGGTTGACTGACACAAGATTCGGTCTTGTTGTCTTTTGTCATGACCACCATTTATCCTTTATTTTCATGAGAAGGGTTGCACACCACCAATAGCAGCACATATGTGATTCAATAAAGGATTGTTTTGACTCTCTTCAGCATGAGGTGCAAGTGCTAAGATCCCTAAATCATCCCAACATCCTACCACTCTTTAGTGCTTTTATCGATAGACAAGAGCTGTGGACAGTTTTTCCTCTGATGTCATACGGTGAGTATTCGAAATACTTTATCTCTGTGATCGGCAAAGCTTATGGGAGTTTTAAAAGAGTTTATACAGGAGTTCAAATTATTATTGGTTTCATGATAAACTATTGATGAAAAACAAATAAACAGAAATGAGAGGAAAACTGGGAAGTAACATGTACAGTGCATCTTAGTGAAGCCTTGAAGCAAAGCAGCTGCTACATGCAATGCTTCTTGCAAATGCATTAGTGCAAACAACATTGCACCATGATATGTCAGGAGGAAAAACTTGAGATTTTTTCCTGCTGTGTAAAGCACAAAAATAAATTTAAAATATCTGAAATGTTTCTGGCAATTTCATGATGTTCTTGGCCAAAGAAATGCAAGTAGCATTCATAGTTTTGTTGCAAGAAAGAAATTATTGTGGCTTCATGTATTGTATGTCTTCTATTACTAGGTTCTTGTTCTGATATCCTGAGTGGAAGCTTCCCTGAAGGAATGCCAGAAGTCCTTATCTCTTGTATTCTGAGAGAAGTTTTCCAAGGCTTAGATTATCTACAAAGAATGCATATTATTCACAGGTATAATTGAACAGCGTTAGTATGGTTCTGGAAGGTACATGTGGACTCTAATACGCGTACTGTGTCCTCGGGAACCCAGAGGAACAGAAATGAGCGACACAACTTACCTCTGGGTTTCCGAGGATGTTTTTGGTGGTGGTGTAAGTTTTGTGTATTGAAGAATGAGTTTTCGTAGGTGCAGTTGGATGATAGTGGATTGTCGCTAAGGTGTTCACTGCAGTAAGTGCACCTATGTTACTGAATGTATTTTAAATGTGTGTTCAACACGTTCATGTTTTTTTTTTTTTTGCAGAGGAATCAAAGGGGGTCATGTATTGATAGGTTCAGATGGCACTGTGTGTTTGTCAGGATTCAGAAACTCTGTCAAGCTAGATCCGTACACCAATACCTCAGGTGTAGCATTTGATGTCCCACTACATGCTATTGATGTTCTACCATGGATGGCTCCTGAAATACTACAACAGGTATGTTTAACAAATTGACATCAGTCGCTTATGTGTCTGTCCTCTTATTGACGATAAATTGCGTCATCACATTTTCAAAGTAGAGTAGATCCACGAGGCGTAGCTATTCCAATTTTTTCAATGAAACTGTTTTGGTAAAAACTTCGTACCCTTGTGACCAGAGGCTTACGCAAATGTAAGACAAAATCTCAAAATGCATGTGCATTGGCTGTGCGAGCTTAACTTTACTATGCTTTTGTGAGCAAGTACATACAATTCCAGAATTGGACCCCTTTTTCAGCAT
Organism: Actinia tenebrosa; assembly: GCF_009602425.1. The sequence goes on along the minus strand of NW_022261272.1, from coordinate 650,717 downwards.
CTGGAACAATTCTCAGGTATAAGAAAGAAAATAAAAAGAATACGCACGCAATCATGTAATACAATTACAGACCAAGGGCGGATCCAGAAATTTTTGAAGGGGGGGTCTCAGGGGTAAATTTTGTGGGCAAAGGAATCCCAGTCGCATTTTTACCACAAGAAGCCCATTTGGCCCGAGAGAAGGCGGGGGGGGGGGCGCCCCCCCCCCCCCCCGACCCTCCCCCTGGATCCGCCCTTGCAGACACACTTTTTAGAGTGCTGCGCGGACCTTAAATGCTGAGTTCAAGTCTGGATTAACACACAAATGGTAATCTGCCCCACAGATTGGTGCACATTGTTAGCACACAGGACATTGAAGTGACGTACATGTTTAATTCATGTTTCATTCCATGTAGGATTTACAAGGCTACACCTATACAGCTGATGTTTACAGTGTTGGTATTCTTGCTATTGAGTTAGGACAGGGTACTGCTCCTTATACTGGACAACCTCCCACTAAGGTGATCAATACAATAACTATACTCTGCGTTTTATGAAGGAGATCTTGTGAAATACATATTCTGCCTAAACGGGGCCATGACTTAGCTATTCATTTGTGAAGTGATTTAAAGTCTATAGAGGGGGTAACACCTAAGAGTGAAACTGCACTTGTAAACTTGTGGCCCTCGTTTAAAGATGGACGTTCACTCTCGTGTGGAGTTTTTACCCAGCGGATTAGTAAGTTTGTGAGTGCTTATCCGAGCAATTTTCGTACCGACTGTGAAAAACGCACAGTACAGACGTGCCGTGCGGTGACGGTGCTATGGCCGATCATTTTGATTTTATAAATAGTGATCACGCGCGCTGTGATTGGTTCAATAGATGTCGTAAATTACTCATCGTGACAGTGCCGTATGCCTTGCCGTTTTACCTGTTCTAATGGGATCCGTGAGTTTAAAGCTATTTGTCCATTCATAGGTCCTCCTAGAAAAGCTACAGAACCCTTCACCAAGGCTGTGTAACACAAGACTCGATGGATCCGACGGATCAACAATATCCACGACTACAGACTCTACTACGATGGTCTCTACTTCAGACAGTAAGGAAGCTACCACGAGCAAAAGCCCGAAAAAATTCTCTTCAACGTTCCATCAGGTGATTTTCAGCGCACTCTTTTTTGGGAGAAATGTTTTAAAATTCTTGGTTATAATAACAACAACAACAACAACAACAACAACTATAACAACACGAGGCTCGATGGTGTGAGAATGTTATCATTCGTTCCGCTGGGAATATATGGACTCCTTGCACTAAATCTTTACCCGTGGGTCAAAGCAAAAAATAATAATAACATGGCTGTCATGACGTCACATATACCAAGCATCGAGTACTTCAGCTTGGGCTAAATGTTTCTCATTTCATACCGCATGCCATTCTCTTGGGTTTAACACTACATGCTAATGCAACCTCATTAATATATCTTGTCTAATGTTGGCGGTAAACACAGGAAAAAAATAATAATACAGGGAAAAAACCTGGACTTAGGTGAAAAAACATGACGGTCACTGAAAGAACCCCTCCCAATTCCACCCTTCTTAACTGTCAATGGACCTTCATAATTATTGGTCTTTTTTCTCAGATTGTAGATATTTGTGTACAAAAGAACCCAAGTTCAAGGTCAGTCTGATGTATATCCCATTTGCGAAATCCACGCCCTCTTTTGATTTGTGTGTGTGTGTGTGTGTGTCAGCATTCTATCGTCCCTTTACTCTCTTTATTCTGCATTCTATGTATCCTTTCTTTTGGTATTGAAATTCTTTTTTCTGTCCTTGTATTCTCTAGGCCACAAGCCCAGGCTCTCTTAGGCCAATCCTTTTTCAAACAGGTAAACGGATCCATTTTACATCAAGCGTATAATCACTAGAATGTAACATATGTATAATATATTTTAGGATTGAGCATTATGATGACGATGATTATGACGATGATGTTGATGATGACGATGATGATGGTGATGAGGATGATGATGATGACGATGATGTTGATGATAATGATGATGGTGTTGATGATGACGATGACTGATGTTGATGATGATGCTGATGATGACGTTGATGATGATGATGTTGACGATGATGATGATGATGTTAACCAGGGAGCTCACATCCCCTTATGGTTTTCATTTTCGCGCGAAATCCGTTCATATCTTGGCGAGAAAAGAGGATGCGTAGCGTAGCGTAGGCTTCGAACGCACGAATTGAGCATTTCAAAACATCGCGCTTGCATGCTCAGCAAACGCGATGGGAAATGCTAAATGCGTGCTTTTGAAATATGTAGTGAGTAATCTAACACCAAAACCATGTCACATACTAACATGGATTTTTACCAGGGTCAACTTTCCTAAAACAGTGGTTGCGGGCCTCATCGAGTAGAATGCCGTGTTGTTTACTGCTTTTTAAAATGTCCTTTTTCATACGAATGTCCGTCTTGGGAAAGATCAAGCCTAGACCACACGCTAATCTTATTCCTTGTTGATTCTCTAACACAGATTAAAAAGAAGACCCGAGAAGTTATCCCTGAATACTTATCTAGTGTACCACTAATAACACATCGCCAAGGAAACAATTCATCCGACGAACAAGACCTAGAATCCTTATCTGCTGCTAACTCAATTGCAGCTTTGTCTCTTGATGAATGGGTCTTTTAGCTTAGCTCAGTTAGTTATAGTGCCCTTGTATATAAACACTGGGTCTACGGTAGCACTGTAACATCTCCAAGAAGTCGTGCATGTTTGCGCATACGGACCAAAAAATCCCTCGACATATTTTGACCGAAATTTGTCTAAAACTGAGATCCAGGGCAAATGCTTAGGATCCCATTTTGGCCGTAAGTGGGTGGGATCCTGGACCCAGAATGAAAACTCCTAGCGCAATGCGACCCCGCGTCTACTCCTACTAAGTCCAGTTGTCGGCTTATATCTCTTGGCTCTTAGAAAGACTTGTATGTATAGATACTAGTTCCAATGTAGCACTTCACGCCATTCAGTGTTTGTAAGTCACTGTCATTCGAGGTCTTGCAGATCTGTCAGGTCGCGGAAACCCTTCCACGACAAAATATATATAAATATGATAGCGTTTCACGCCACATTCATTTTCGAAGTCTTAAAAAATAATTTAGGAAGCATATCAGAAAATGCAAAGTAGCCCAATGTTAACGTGGGCATAATTTACTCGTACTGTGAGTGAAAATATTTCTTGGGTTGCCACTTGAATGTTAGCCTCCTCGGCAACGGTTTTTCGTTTTGTACGCCAGCGTCCCTCCCCACAAACTTTTGTTGGTAGGGAAGCTGGTGTTGACTTTCGAGATGATTGACTTTCTTTAGATAGGCAAGTAAACCGGGATGAATCTTACTGAAGTAATCATAGGTATTATACTGCTTGACTATGCATGTTTACCCTTAGTATCAGGCTTTCTTTTTACAGCGTGAAAGGTCTTGTGATTCCGCATACGAAGCGGACAAAAAGAGTTTGATACTGCATGGGGTAATATATCATTCCTGGGGTACATTATAGGCGTGTCGCTAGTGGTCATTAGTAATTCCTCTTGCAGAAACTTCGCCTTTTCCTAGCTGGCCGCGGTTCTTTAGAAGTTGTATATATGTATATTCGTTATGATTATGAAAAGCGTGTTAATGACATAAATTATTAACAAGATTTTAAGATATTATTGTCAGAATATTTACTCGGATCGGAGAGATTTTGACATGCAATTTTAACTCTTGAAAAAGCTGCAAATACAAATAGACATGAAGTCAAATATTCAGTGTCTAGAAACGAAAAAATATATTAAATCCTGAAATAGTCCAGTCAGTCGCTAAGACGTAAACGACCGGTCGATAACGAAGGGTTTGGGTCACGTTTGATTTAAAGAAGATGTTGCTACGCACCTCTTTTTTTAAAGGATTTAACTTTTTTAATGACGGAAATCTGAATAAGACATAAGATTGTGTCAGGTTGCGCGAGTATCCGTACCTGCTATCTATGTTAACGTTATCAAGGAATCGGTAAAACGATAACAACGGAAATACTAGCCGATAATTAGCTATTGGCGGTTTGTACAAACACTTAAAATCACACCACAATCGAGGCCGAATATGTTTTTTAACGGCGGTAGCTTGACCTTGTTATCTGTTCTCGTTAATTTAAGATCTTGTAAGTAACTACACGCTACGGTTATAGTTAAAAACTTTAAGTCATGAGCCAAAAAAGGCTTATTTTCTGTATTTCACAAACGCGCTAATTTCGTTAATAAGCTGTGCCGTGATGCTGGGCTTCCTGTGGTGTTACGGACTTGAACCCGAACTCAAAACGTGAAGAAAAAAACCTAAAATTTTCTGAAAATGATTTACATTGATTGTTCTGTCAGGTCTGGTTCTTTGTGCCAAAACTAGTAGTTTACAGATTTTACCGCCGTTTCATTGGAAATTGGTCCTTATGCCTCTTCTTGCATTTAGACGTTTACTAATCTCGTTGCCTATAGGTAAATAACTTGTGTATCGTGCGCCCCCACTCAATACACCATTCATATCAATATTCGATTTAAAAAGGAGACTGTACTCCCATCTCCGCCATGGAAATTATTTCTGACTGGCAAATAATAAATCCCGCCTTAGCTGGATCGGTCAGTGATATTTCGTTATCCTTTCGATAAATGCTAAAAATGACTTGACTTGCCCATTTAATTTATTACTTGCTAAGTAAACTGGATTGGGGATTACTGTATTCTGATTTATAGAGAGGACCATACTTCCAGACATCGAGTGCTGAACCGTCGTATGGACTTAGTATAGGCTACGCGGGAGAGTTCGACCCCAAAACCGCTATCCCGGGTGGAATTACAGACTGGTCAGGAGGCTCGGCCGAGGCCTAAGGGAGAGGTAAGTCGGCCCTAGTCCATAGATGATTAACCCTTGCTATAACCAGCAAACAATTTGTAGCTTGTGTCAACAATGGGTAATCCCAATAATCACTCCTTTCCGTGTGGGACGCGTTTCGAAATTTATTTAACGCCAAGTAAAACAATTGATGTCTTATGTTTTCTTATCTTTTGATTTTGATGCTACTCTATCGTCTATAACACTCTTAGAGGATAGAATCAAAAATGGTCGAACGTAGGAAGCAATTTCATACAGATAATTGATTTTTCATCATTTTTGGGGAAGAGGGATGGGTTAGGGGATGAAATACGCCGCTTGAAGGCGTTAGCAATTCCATCGCAAGAGAATATTCCAAAAATTTATTTTTTATGAACATTGTGGTTTTTTGCCTACCGGAACACGACAAACAATGAGAATTCACGGCGTGACAAGCTTGACGGATTGAAATTATTAAATTCGGCTTAAAATAATATACTCAAGGAAGTCGTACGCGTATTGTATTTCGATTTCCCTTTTTTCCAACTTTTTAAAGAGGTTTTTTTAAAATTCAAATTCACGCAGATTCGCCGCGATCTCCGCGATCCTATATCGAGTTTTATCGCAAAACAAATATTTCTACTCGTGTCTAATTTATTATTACATGGATGGGTGGGCCCTGAACACGGTACGTAGTTATTAGTATAAAGTAATCTTATTGTTTATGGACAGACCTCTATTATTTATAGACATGGATCGGTCTGTTGCGCAACAGCATGGTGTAGTCCATATTTAGTAATTCCAATAGCTTCGCGTTGTTCCTTTTTGTTGATCGCCAGTTGAGCGTGATTCTTCAAGTAAAAAAAATGTTATTGCAAGCCATCGACAGCAGTCCAGGCCGCAGAGTTTTTAGCTTTAATTTCGAACTTGCAAGAATCATGTCAGTGAAGACTTCACCAAGACAGTTGTGTTCACGTTTTTATTTATTTATTTATTTATTTTTTACTTATTTTTCTTTGTTTACTGTAGTTTTTCCAAGTATTGTGGCAATTTTGCGATTATTTCTGTTGCGACTTTTCTCAGTGTAGCTCGCATCGCAACTATGGCTCCTATTTAGACACGTACAGCTCATGCAAATTGCCACAAGAGTTGCATTAAACGCTCTCTGTCAACGGGCCTTAGCAAGCCTTAAGCTATGATTTGAACACTAAACATTTATGGCAAAAAATCTGCTTACGTCGCATTGCCAATCAATTTATGTCATCGGTAGACTTTGATTATTGCGGCCAAAAAAAATCACCTTTACAAGCATTCCAAGACAAAACATATGTGTATGTATATATTATATATCTACCATAACGGTAATATGCACCGCGTAGAATAAGATGGATTAGCCAAAGTTTCTCCCAGCAGGACAGCAAGGCACAGCAAGCTCCGTGGGAGAGGATGACTAACAGAAAATATTTAGTCCTACCAAACATCAACAATAACTATGATATCTTTGTCTTCTTCGCTTTGGGTTTTTTTTTTTTTTTTTTTTTTGCGAACCTCGTTTGCTTTGTTATTCGTTTTCTTTTCGACCTGCTTTTTTTTACAGATTTTCTATCTGTTTTCCTCGATTTCCTCTTTCTTCGGCTTCCTTTAAAGGTTTCGTCGTTGAAAGTTTTCATTTTCCACAAGTAATGAATGCAAAAAAAAAAAAAAAGGAAAAAATACGATTATCAAAAAAAATTAAGTAGAGTGTGTAAGATATATAAACCCAAAAGGTTAAAAACGAAGATACCTTGCACCACAGCATGAAAAATATGAATACTGCATTCATATGGACGTTATTTAGAGAGATATCTTGCTTAATCATTGTTCGTACCTTCCTTCCTTCCTTTCGCTYTTTCTTTCTTTCTTCTTTATCTTTCTTTCATTTGTTATTCTTTCCTTCATTTCATCTTTTTCTAAAAATTAGTCAAAATATTGGCTCAACTCTCTATAACATAATGATGATTTTCATTTTTGTACTTATAGACATGCAGGAGAAGTTCACACTTCTACTGTTAACTGAAAGTAATACTAGCTTGTACAAACACCTCTCCGGCGGATGCGTACAAGCACGTGTGTTCATCACAAGCTCGAAAGTGTAAACTGGGTATTTGATAAGTAATTTGTTTTGTTTTTTTTATACTTTTTATATCTGTTAACATTTCTAAACATCCTTSTGATGCTGCAGGATGAATAGAAAACAATGAAGTCAGTTATAATAATGGACAAGCTCGGAGATTGATTTTCTCCCARCTTGTCCTGCATGTTCCTGCTGCATGTTTAAATGAGTTCCAATGGCTGGATCTCGAATAGATCTTTCTGTGCCAAGGCCGTGCTATGTGCTGCATGCGCGTGCTGTCCGCTTCACTTACTCTGCCCTTGAACTGATGGTAGTTCAAACGAGTTAATAAATGTTTATCAAACTTATTTTTTTAAGAATAAAATTTAAGTTTGTTTTAAGGATTATCATATCTCGAGCGCAAAATGTTTAGTGTGTCGCACACGTGTGTCAAATTATATTAAGAGAGAATTCTTTTCGTATTCAAGCAGTGAGCGCCRAAAACTATTTTCTTGAAGAAAGGCTGTTGTACAAGGCTAAATCTTGTTATTCAGAAAGTTTAACTTGTTTGGAATTGGAGATGACCGATGAAAGTGGAATCAAAGTGTTAACCCAAAGCAAAAATTTTATTCGAAAATGAGGTTTAGGCCTGGGAATACGAATATATCGTAATGTATAGTAATACCACCGTACGATAATCTGTACAAAAAGTCTCCAGTCATTAATCACCCTTTGCTCAAAACCCTCTTTGTACATGGCTAGCTAGCTAGATTTAATGGCTCTATTAACAGACCCCCTAGAATTAAGCCTTAAGCATTGTGGTCGCTATAAGCTCTTTATTCCAACGTGGAGTGCCTAAAGGCTCCAAGGATGATATCCGACCGTCGTGACTTCAAGAGGTTTTTCTCTGCGACACATAAGATCTTAGATATCGCCGCTCTTGTTATACTTTGAATAGAAAAAAAAACCGAGGCGATGTATTTTCTTTGGCGATATTCAAAGTTGCACCTGCTAGTCATCAGTTTCTATGTATACATGTATCCATTTCGCTTCATCGATAATCATTCCACTTAATTTTATCTTTCTATCCTTTAATATATTTAAAATCAGATGTGCCTTAGTATGATAAGCTGTTCAAATAAATGCCAGGAACATTCCATTTCAATGGGTCAWTTAGATGAAAAATGACTGACAAGGAAAAGTACCGGAAGCTTGAAATCGTCCTTTTTAATGRGAACGGGTGAGCTTAATGAGCCCCTCTTTTAATGAGGCTTATTTTCTGCTGGTGGCAGCTTCAGTTGCGCTGATAAAAGTGAGGCTCAGGCTTTTAATCCGGCTAGTAGTTGTTCCTCTTCAGCAGAATTGAAGCATTCACCGCCGGCCAAATGATGTCAGTGACAAAATTATTAGTGATCGCTAGAAAATATTCGACTTACTCGTTTGTGTTAGAGTCTCTTTCTCTCTCTATTTCTCCTTTTCTTTAGGTGTCTATCTCTCTGCTTCTTCTCTCTCTGGCTCTGTAGTTTTAGCTCCTTTGAAAACCCCACCCCTCTATAGTCTCATTGATATCACTAGATTTTACGTCCAAGTAAATATTTGGCATTTTATCGGTTTTCTGCAAGCTACTCAGTATTCAGTCCTGAGGGTCTACTTTCTGCTTTGTTGTCTGATTTTACCCGATAATGGTTTCGATCTGTTTTCCAGTTCTGACGAAATTTTGGTTTTCTTGTCACTGGTAAATAATCAAACGAGTGGCGTCAAGTCTGTAGTGAACATCCAGCACGTGCGGTACCCTAGGTGATAAATTCCACGGCAAATATCATCCATGAGCTAGGTTCTTAATTTTCTAGTGTTTTAACATATCTTTGATTTCAGTTGATCCTATTTCAGGAAGCGCTAGCCTTATTATTGGCGCCCCTCTTTCTCTTCCATGTGCAAATAAACCATTATAGAAGGGACTTTTGGATTATGTTGTGTGCTTCAAAATGAACGCCGGTCCAATTCTAATGAAACATTTTAGGGACCACTATTGAGACCAATCAAATCAATATACACCAAACTGTAAAAATATAAGGACCAAAATCTTTTCCAATTCAAACCACTAAAAATGCTTTTAAAATTAGAATGACTAGTTTCCCATGTCGGCATTATCAAAGGCTTCGCCAAGATTAACGTAGCATTAACCAAAGAAAACACAAAAACACTCGACTACCATCAGGCATTTTCATTATTTTCGAATGAATGACATCTTTTAATAAAGAATTATCCTAAATACAAACGTATCACCAAATTGAAAGTTATATAAATAGATAATATAAATAATGAGGGGCGAAACAATGATAGTTCTAAGCTAGGTGAATTCCTTTTTGAATCGCTTGTTATTAGACCCCAAATCCTTTTCTGTTCCAGTCAATGTTAGATAGAAGGGTTTCATCGATGAATGTTGTAGCTTTTTTAAAATGAAAACGAATTAATATTCTATTTCCGAAATAAAAAAAATACGTTGGTTCGCTCCACAACATTGCATCCGTAAATCCCGTCTATAGGATCTGAGACTCTTTCCTATCGTCCTTTCTTAATTCTCCCTGTTTTTTCAAACGAACTGACGTACTCTCAAAGATTTCTTCATAATTTAGATTAATATCCATATCATATAGAATTCGTTGTGAAAATATATAGACATCCGAAATTCCATAAAAATAGCTTTTAACTTAAGTTGATTTTTTATGAAATGTTAATCTATTCCTTTGATAATTACCATTTTGGTTTTTTCTTTAAATTACATCTGTTTTGCATTCATTCGTTTCTTGCATTTAGCATTTAAGTTATATTTTTTTTAGCGAAAATATGATTCTAACAAAGCGCATGTTGAAAGTAGCCTTTACCGCGGTCTTTCAGAGGGAATTTTTTCGATTCTGTCGTCCTCATGAAAAAAAGTCTTAGTACAAGGATATGAAAAATTCATAAAATACGTCAAAACTACAGAAGATGCTTTGTTGATTGCCTATATCGTTGACATCAATCGATATAGTCCATAAATACTGCACGAACCTTACTGTATGAGATTATGTGCAATCCTTGGAAAAACAAATAGTGAATGAATATAATAACAAGAATGGGATGGATGTCTGATGTGTAAACTGATGTGCCCGTCGATAAACATGTGATTTGACTTCTAAATTCCAAACCTATTTTGAATGAAAACATGTCGTAATCTCAACCCAATATACCCAGTTAGCTATGTTGTGCTTATTCTTTGATATTTTCTAATTCTTGTAATGTGTTATGTAAGTTCACATAATCGATGAATATTCCTCGATTTTCCCCCTTGTTTTTTACGAAATAAATTCAGTATCCATTCCTGGAAATTCCCTCCTCCTAAAGTGTAGATTTTTTCCCCTGCAGCAAGGATATTCATTTCTATAATGGCAATCGAACCTGTATCGTAGATTTGAACAGGTTTATATGTAATCGGGAAGTCGAGTTCCTTCAATAAGAAATTTAAGAGCACTTCACGATCTTTGAGGAGCGAATCTTGCGGTTTGAATGTATCCGAGCCATACACAGGTAGATCAGAAGCTAGGAATATCTTGTTGATTTTGAAGTGTTTGCGAGCCTCCGTAATCCTATTGATGAGCTTCTTCATGCAACGGTAGGTGACGTTCATTCCTAATCGTGAATAATGCCTTTCAATTCGTACATGTATAGCAATAAAATTAGATCCGATCTTCTCACGAACGAAGTCTTTAGCAATTTTCACAAGTGTGGGATTAAAGTCAACATCCGATGGACTGAGCGGATGAGATATAGGTGAAGCAAGTGGAAAATGGGTACGACTTTTGCCGGTACCTTTCCATAGGACTACCCCAACACATTGACGACTTTGAATTACTTTTTCTTCCAGCTCTTCTGGCGTGCGAATGATGTCTGGATCAACACAAACATATCGACTAACTTTGAAACGAAGCTGTTTCTGAAGACGTGAATGACGAACAAAAGGACAAGGAAGCCAGCCATCGACTTTGGCTTTTGAATAAATAACTCTCATTTCTTTAAACGTCTTCCTGTACCATTCTGCAGCATCTTTTAAAGAATCGGGATCGGAGTATAAAAAATGGATCACAATATTTAGACGATGATGACATTCATTTTCAAAATCAACAAAGCTTGCTAGAGTCCCGTAACCATGTTTTTGTAGGTTTTGATTCAGCTTAGGTACGTTATAATATTCATCCAAGGGACCAAAACGCATCGTAGAGGTTGCCCGCAAAAAATGACTGACCCCTCTACTAAGGCCTGACATTCTGGAATTATTCACGAACGGCGAGACGACTAAACTGCCTCTGTACTTTGCCCAAGATGTTAATGCTAAAAGGTTGTTTGTGGCTCTGCCAAGCTGTTCATAATAGCGGAAAGCAAAGATAAACTTTCGCTTTGTGTACATAGACTTGTTTTGGTCTGCTTGGTCATCACTGTTAATGGATAATTCATCATGGTTTTCTTTGTACCGTACACCGTGTTTTCCTTTCGTCCTTATTTTCTCGTTCAAATTCACATCTTCGTGGCCTAACCAAGCAAGTTTATAATTCTTTTGGTTTAATCCTTTCGTTTGAACATCGTGTACATTCGGTGAAGCATTACCAACTTCTGGTGTACCTATGATTCGAGTAATATCCTGCAATACGAACTTAACTCCTATAAATACTAGGAAGGCAAGTAATATTTGTAGCCATTTGCCTCGTCGAATCGTCCATAACTTCGAGACAATGAGACGTCTAAAAGAGACCATCAGACCTAGACGCTGTGTCAACTTCGAGAAGCTTCAGCAGCACATGACATTATGGAGCTGAAAACGTCGTATTTATCAGGAGTTCCATGCAGCATGACGAATATCAAACCCCATACAAATCTTAAAACACTACAGCTTTATACCGAGAGACCTAGATATCTCGCTGAGGTTTTGAGCTATCCAACCGAGTGATAGTTTCTTCAATCTCGAAACTTTAAGGTCAGTTTTTCACAGGAAAGCACGATTGCTCGTGTGGACTTATAAGTACCATAAATTATTTTGTCTCATCTCTTCCAAATCGATCGGCTTATTATGAATGAATCCATCGACTAGTGGACACAAGTCCTCACAAGTTATATTGCGTGCGTTGAGGTGAATGGATTGGGAAGAATCTCCCGTTGCTTCTCACCAGAGTTCCTTCTCACAGCCAATATTTATACGCTCAATCCCTTACGTCCTCAGCTGCTGTCAGCATATTTTATCGTGCAATAATCATCATATCATTACCGATCCACTGTTGATTCTCGTTCCAGTCCAGTAGTTTGTTTTCAATCACGTGGCGTTCCAACCAGCCACAGTATTGGGCTCAGAGGGATTTGAATGGCTGGTCGTTTACATAAGTGATTATCAGCCAACGTCAAATAAAACATACTCCATCCGGTTGAACCATTAAGGTCGAAAATATACTGTCTGAAATAAAAGATGAACATCCCACCAGGAGATAAAAGCAGGTTTCTAGAGTAAACTACTCCAACAAATGAACCTATTTAAGGCTTTTGCCAAAACCAGCTAATTTTGTTATAGAAACACGCCAGGAGATAGCGTTATTCCGGCTCGTCTATTTAGAAATTTCATTTTATTCGTACAAGTCCTTTGGTTAGAAACTGCCACACAGCAAGACACGTGTAAATATAAACCAAGATCTTTCGGTTATCAATGTCACGCGGCATTAACCTTGCAGAAATGTGCGTGGCCAATATATCCGACGCTCCATCASGCGCTTATGGAGACAACCTTTGCTCGCTTTTTAATATTTTTGACTCGAGGCAGAATGCTAATTAGATTGGCGAGTAGCTGAAGTAAGTGAAGATTTAAAAAGGTGTAAACAAGATTGTGAATGGATGATGGATAAGCATAATTTGATGACAAGCGCGTTGATAAGCCGTCATTGTAACAAGGGCTTGGGTCTTTTAGTAGGCGGATGGTTTGAGAGGTCGATAAGGGCACGCGATCGTTTTACTGTTGAAAGGCAATCTTTTATCATCCTATTAGAACAACTGATCAATAAACTTGATTTGGTTTGTTGCACGTTTTTGCTGTAAATGTTCCTGGGAACTCTAATCTTGAACAGGCTAATCACAAAATAGGAAAATAAGCGTCAGGATTTTTGAAAAGTTGTAAAAAAACTGAATGGTATCCACAGATCTCTGCACAGATTAAGGTAGACATATAAGCTTTAAGTAAAATACACAAATAGAGTGTATTTATAAATACCAACAAAGGCCAAATATGTGTTTTTAATAAATTGATTTGACCGATAACAGAGCCGTGTACGAATGAACCTGTTTTGATTATCTTTCAAAATTAATGGCATCTTTTCAATATAGTTTATTTTGACAATTTTTTTGTAAAATGTTTATTAGTTTATTATATAAAAACTCTTCACTCCTTGCTAGAAAATTCGGCTTTCTACTTCTATATACATCTAAATCTACAGCCAAAACAAGTCTCTGAATTCGATCGAGGTCTTCGATTCTCCATCTGTAGGCTCAGTGCAGCAGAAGACGCGCGCGTATAAAATCGGCTGTTATGAATGAATCTAAGATATAATCTTGATGACATTAAAAAGTATCATGAAGGTCGAAAGAAAGATAGCATTCATGGTCTCCGTCAGTAGTTGTACGTTCTCCTATAGCAAGTGATGTCTTGAATGAGAGCGGTCTAGTCAGCAAGTGGACCATCCTGCATACAGCTGTGGAATTAATCTCGTCAAATCCACCAAATTCGATTATGGAATTTAACACATAATGTAAAATATATATACAATGTTTATTGTCATAATAGGTGGCCCATTTTAGGTAATTGAAAAAATCGAGAACAGCTTAAGCATGAATGATTTCCGGACGATTTTTTTTAGGATTGGTTTTCTCTTCCTGTCGTATACAATGCATTCAATCAAACATTAAATTATATTGTAAAATTCAATTTGAAAAAATGGTTAAAATTGAGATTGTACGCTTTAGTATACACCAGTCAAAGTAAACATTTGCCTCTAAAAGCAGAGTTATTCCTTTAACGCCTATCTACTCATTTCTAAGCTTTAGTAGTGAAGACAGAATCCGCTTATAAACAATGTGATTGCTAAACAAATCTACCGAGAATACATGTCGGAATACCGTAAAAAATGGATGTTGTACCAGCTTGTATTGGTAACATCAGATTATGTTTTCATTTCAACTGGTTAAAACCACCGCCGGGTATTTAGAATTTCCATTGCTTGAAGTTTCAATTATCAACRACCGGCTGTAGCTCGATCGTAGTAGTGAGCGACATGTCAGTCCTGATTGAATTGTAAATATAAAACATTAGATCGTATTTGTAATTTAACTCTTAAAACTCCCATTTGTTCAAGCTTAAATTGATCGACCCCAACGTAGTGAGAATAGCGCAAATTGAAATAGCTTTGCAAATATCAGATAGTTTGCTCAATTTATCTTTCTAGGAAGAATTCAATTGGAAACCATTTTCATCCCTCCAACGTAGCAAGTATTTACTGCAAGAAGCGCACAAATTGAATAGCTTCTCAATAACAGATCAGTTTGCTTAATTTATCTCTATAGAAAAGAGACTTATGCATGTGCGAGACATGTTCAACTGAGGCCAACGCAACGAGTATACCTTACAAAACATGCTGAAATAATGTGGTAGAAATAGGCAGCAAACCGAGTTTGCTGAATATTATATAGAACATATTGAATTCGATCCAAAAACGCCACATATTTGAGTCAAGATCTGATTTTCCATAATTTTTACGCCAACAAATGACATCTTTTCAAAAAGCATAAATGATATAATTGAAAAACAGGAATGTTGCGGTGTTTGCTCCAGGGGGGAAATACATTGTGTCAGTACATTCTATAGATAAAATGCCCTTTCTATTCTACGCACACAAAAATAATCAATTTTATCGCACCCTGAAGAAATATGGCAAGAATAATGATAAAACTACAATCTGGCGTCATTTGAAAACTGCTTGGAATAAAATGAAACTTCAAGTGAGGTTGGATTTCTGGAAAGGCTTTTCTTTTTTCTTATATATTATTTCTTTCGATTTCCCATGAATTTTTCGCTATGTGAAAATGATTCTTTTCATTTCATCATATCTGTTCAGAAAGCAAGCAAGACACTATACAGTCTTTTCTCGATGCAAGATGATAACATTAACAGGATTATTTATTTACAAGTTATCAACCTTTCCCCCCTCTTCACCGTCTTCTTCTAGCTGAGGTCGTTTCTTTTATTTCTTTTGTTTTCCCATGATTTTTCGCTATGCGAAGACGATTTTCTTCATTGATTTTTCATCATACCTATTCAGAATACGAAAGCAAGCAAGACACTATACAGTCTTTTCTCGATGCAAGATGATAACATCAGCAGGACAACATCAAAGTCTTTCTTTTTTACATCCTTTTATTTACAAGTTGATCAACCT
Source organism: Actinia tenebrosa (assembly GCF_009602425.1). The sequence continues at coordinate 635,237 of NW_022261272.1, read as the reverse complement.
TTTTTTTTTTCGCTCCTTGCCGTCTTCTATAGCTAAGGTTGCGGTTTATCCTTGTGTCTTTCCTGTCACAGATATGCACTAGCCCAACTAGAAGGCTTGCTAAGGCAACGTTTCCGATCTAAGGCAGGGATTCATTGGCGTCAATATTTTATTTGACAGTTTGGGTTATTTTTTATTCATATGAAACCGATGATCATGGTCTAAGCAAAAATATATATGATGCATAYTCGCTTTCTTTACCACATCTTTCCTCTCCCACTGATTTCACCACTAAAACATGGTTGTCACACCTGAAACTGATTCAGACTAATATCAGACCGGATTTAGAGTTATTTAAGGAGGAACATCAGATAGTCTATGCAGTACACAATAGTGGGTGGGTTGAAAAGAAATGAGGATTGAAATTATTAGAATCACTGTCCGCCCTAGCGTACATTATGCATGAGAAAGCCCATCCCTAGTTCATAGTTATTAGTATTACCATGATAATACGCTAATTAGCCTTGTGTGTGTGCTATGCTTTCAAACATAAATTACAAAGTGAACTAAAGAACGAGATTGTTACACCCTTAGTTGGGAATCAAGGTTGGTTTAGCATTACAGCATTTGCCTTTCATCTCTGTCACGTTGTACCAAAATACTGTGAAAGCACCGAGTCCAACAGCACAATCCAACAGCACAATACAACATCACAGACTAGATCAGTAATAGCAAAAAGGCGAAGGAAAAAGTCTCGTTCATATTTTTCACGTCAGTTTTCTGCTATCTAGCTATAACAATAAAGTATTATGTAGCATTTTTCTTCTTACTATGAAATGATTTCGAAAGAGAGAGCAGAGTTTTTCTCCAGTTTTTAAGTGATTAGAAGGGGGATTCTAGTATTTCCTCCTACAAATTATGTAATTTCTCCATTCCCACTCCTCTACCCCCCACCCGTTACACACGTTAACAAACATTCATTTCGCGCGCTTACATAAACGCTCGAATTGAAGTCAAGTGGTCGAGACAGAGCAGAGATGGCACCAACGTAAATGGGCTGAAGCACGGCACATTGCTAAGAACAAAAACGCTATATATTTAATAGACACTCTGGCAGAAAACTGTCTGAACTGATTATCTGCAACTTATATTTGATTTATTGTACTGATAAGCGTTTATGTGAGCGCGCGAAATTAATGTTTGTTAACGTGTGTAGCACGCGCATATATGTTTATAATCGTGATAGTTTTACCGTTGATTCCATTGTACCCTGAGGATGGGCGAGTATGCCCGAAAGTTCGGTTTATATTAAAACTAATTTGCTTGAGGAAASAAACAATTTTACTCAGTTTGATTTCTGTGCGGCGCGTGCCGAGAACTGATTGTTAACTGAATTTAAGAGTGGACTCCTGTTGCATCAGAAATGCTGTTTGCAATGAGAACGATAAAATAATGGAATTTATGTGCTAAATAAAGCTTGCTATAGTTACAAAAGAAACACTCAAAAACTCTTTAGATTTTACAGTTATTTATTATTCGGCTTTTCGAAATCTGGTGAGACTGGTAACTAGGTCATACTGCAAAAGATTGTAAAGCTGAAATCAGTAAAGCGAGCAAAAAACTATAGCGCTTTCTCACGTTACTCAATTCAGGCCCACAGAAATAGGTCGGGTAAAAATATTGATTCTCCCAGATAGAGTCTATCATGGTCTCAATCTTGTGACCAAAAAGGCGGACAAACTCGGCGAACGAATTGACCCACAATCCTTTACGTTACGAATTGGTTACCAGTCTCTCCCTGAATTTCGGAGAGACAAAATTATTATCAAAGTTCAAATCTCTAATAGATACTCCTGTTTGATACTCCTGCTTCATCCGTCGATCTAGACTCCATCTCTCAGCTTCTCGTAGGCATAGGCTACGTTCAGTACAGTAGACTCGTCAAACATTTTCCCAGTGATCATCATTCCAACAGGTAATCCCTCAGACAATCCCGCGTTGATGGTGAGGGACGGGTGTCCACTCACGTCAAATGGGCTGGTGTTAGGGATCAATTCAAATGCCTTTTCTATGTATTCTGAAGTGGAAAAAATGTTTTCCAGCTTTAATTCTCAATCACATCTAAAACAAGGGCGGATCCAGGGGGGCAAAGGGGAGCTGAAGCCCCCCCCCCCCCCCACCTTCAGCAGAAAAAAACGATGCTTTTTTATATTGTATTCTGTTGTGTTGACGGAAGAAACTCAATTAGTCCCCCCTAAAATTTTGGCTGGATCCGCCCTTGTAAAATACACGAGACTGTTTTTGATTGAAATCAAGAAAACTGGAATTCAAAATCTTTGAACTCATGATTATAGTCAACTTCATTTACATAAGCTGCCCCAGTTAGTCTGTCCGCTATAAACACCCTATACAAGTAACACACTCACCAGCCAATGAAGGGTTTGGCGGAGGCAATTTGGGAGCCTTCTTGGGAATCGTTGGCATGATAATGACGTCGTATTTTTCAAAGGCTTCGTCGTAAGCTTTTCTTAATTCACGGCTGAGATTCTGTGACTTGCTGTAAAAGATTCCATTGTAATCCTCATGTAGGTACCTAAGGCCAGATAATAACTAATGATSTCAGCACTATCGTCAATGGCAAAGCAATGGGGATCCAAGGGAGGGCCCAAGGGGAGAGGGGAGAAGGATGAGGGTCAAGAACCACCGGTTTTATTCACCGTACCTGGCAAAAAGACGTAGCAGTATCACATTTGAAGAATGGTCATTAGGATGGCTTTTCATTCCACGTGCCATTGCTTGCTGTGCATGGGTATCGTAGTATGTACGAGCACTTGTGCCAGCACCTGTAAGTATTAACAAGACTAGTTCATAGTTCAAGTGCAAGAGCAGGTAACGATATTCAAAGACTTTTATCGGTACAGTGCTGTCAGTCGATGAAGCCACTCTAGGTTTAATGATAGTGTTTTGTTTGTATAATGACACTGGTCTATGAGATGTATCCTCATAAAGACCGAACACATAGTCAAACCGTTTCTGACCAGCGTGTACCAAAATAACTCAATCTTATTGGCAGAATATCACGTGATTGCCAGCAACGAAGTTCCAAATGTGTGTTTACACTGTGTGTCCTGACAAAGAGTTCCTTCAAGTTCCTTGACACCCATTACTGAGTACCCTTCTACCATTGGTTCAGAGACAATTGGGCACAAATCTCGAGGACCTACGATTGTGAAAGATGGATACTTACCGTACCAGTCGAACATAGTGCGGTTGCCTCCCTCCTTGAAAATAGCGGTAAAAAGGTGTTTTCCTGCAGGAGACAGAAAGAAGTTACCTTAAACACTATCTGGCGCCGATCTCCGATATTAATCAGGTATGATAAAAACTACTTGCTGAATGATGATTTACACTAAACTGTTTCTCTCGAGTAGAAGACGCTATTGATTTCGAGAAAACATAGCCAAATAAAATTAGGTTAACTTACCATCAAGATGCCAAGGAATCGACACCTCTTCAACAACTGCACCTACTTCACCAAGTCTTTCTGCTGATTGTTTGACCAGCTGATTGACGTCTGGCTCGAAAGTGGGATCAAAACCCTCCTTGACGAGACCAATACGAAGACCCTTGATGTCACCTGTCAGCTGGAATATATTAAACACAATTACCAAAAAGGAGAAACTACGGGTAAAGCAAAAAAAAAAAAAAAGAAAAAGAAAAAGAAGAAAAAGAAAAAAAGAAGTTTCACATGAAGAAATAAGACAAGGACAAGGACAGGGACAAGGACGGGGACAGGTACAAGGGTAAAAATAAGGTAATCTAATGCATGAAAAAAGAAAACAGGAGCTAATATCTATGAAGTATTATAGCATTTAATAAGCTAGAATCCTTGGGTGGTGTTTTTGATTTCAGGTTGTTTTTCATTGTTTCCAGCAAGTTGTCTTCATGACATACCTGTTTAGTGTATTCAGGAACTTTCAAATCATTTGGCTGTCTCGGATCTAGGCCTTCGTCCTCACGCCCAGCTAGTGCCTAAAAGCAAGAACCGCAGATTAAAAAAGAGATCTGGATTGAAAAACATGTCCCTTTTTTATATTGATGGGTTGCAAGCATTTCCAAGAAAGACAAGAGACAAAAGCATGGCGGCCATCTTGGTGCGATAAACAATGGATGCTAATGAGAAATCTTTTGTTGAATGGTACCAACATGGCAGCGATTATCCAATCGAAGAACAGCAATAATAATTTGGGGTGCCATTCATCCTTCATCCATTCATCCGGCGGTCATCATAGGACCCATATCTGTACATGGAGAAAGGCGCTGATATGGACATTTCGAATCTATGTTATCTATTGATGTTTCGCTTACCTCAAGCAGTAGTGCAATATCATAGACAGTCCTAGCCATAGGTCCAGTGTGATCAAGTGTAGCTTCCATAGATGAAATACCAGTATATGGAACCAGACCAAATGTTGGTTTTAATCCAACAATACCGCATGCAGCTGATGGCATACGAATAGATCCACCCTGATCACCTCCTATAGCCATGTCTACCTCTCCTGTGGCTACCTTAGCAATGTCATTAAAAAAAACACACCAAGGATGTTAACACTTGGTTTTYATAACATTTTACACGACCGCGTGTGAGAATGAGGTAATTGATATAGGATGGGAGAGGTGGGTTTCTACGGAAGATTTTATGAAAATTATGAGATAAATGGGATCTAATTTAATCGTTTTCAAACCACAATTTGTTCTAGCTAAAAACCTCATGTAAGATCGAAAAGAACTTCTACCAAATAAGCTGTACGCTTTCTGTCGCAAACAAAAGGATGCCATCAAGTTCCTTGAAAAAAATAAAGCAAATTAAAAGCTTGAATAAAGCATTTTCAGTTTTGATGGTCAGTTACCAAGTCACTCGTAAAACCTCTTCCTACAGCGAGTACACAGCTCGTGCTGGTTAATTGCTAATAGTAACTTTTTAGTTAATATTGATTTGGTTGTTAAAAGATGCTATTCATAGTACTTCTAACCACCACTATTGGTTCAAGACGAACAAAACTTTTGCATTTACAATTATAGACATACAATAAACGTACGTATCATTCAACATTTATCTTCAAATCTCATTTTCTCCAAAGATATGTTTTTAAGTAGTTCGCCCGAGTTTATAAATCGTTGATCAATAGTATTTTTCTCACCACAGCTGCACAACCAGAAGATGAACCTCCAGACGTCCTTGTACGATCCACTGGATTAAGCACAGGTCCAGTTGCAGAYGTAAAACTCGCACCACTACAGCAAAGGTTCTCGCATGTTGCTTTACCAAGAATGCGTCCACCTTGATCAAGTACACGAGTAATGACTGTTGCATCTATATCGGGGATAAAACCTTCCAGTATCCGAGATCCGTTCATCATAGGGATGCCCGCTACAGGAATGCTATCTTTGATGGCCACAGTTTTCCCCTGGAGTTTTCCGCTTCCAACACCAGAAATGTCACATCTCCAATACCTAAACAGAAATGATAAAATATATTGGTCACTCACATGCAGTAAGGAGTCACTCCCATGCAGGGAGAAATCCCTTCAATGCAAGAAGGAGTCACTCACATGCAGGAAGGAGTCACTCACATGCAGGAAGGAGTCACTC